>CAJNDS010001191.1:222500-337500 GCA_905221605.1 Symbiodinium natans | reverse complement strand
CGAATGAGAAGTAGGGCCTGTACATGTCAAGCAAGTACTTAGGAGCCCGGTTGAATTCGTTGCCACCTGCCACGATGAGGATCCGTCGCCCATCGGTGGCGAAGCCAGGGGTCGCAGGAAGTGGCAGGTAGGCCGTGAAGTCGATCATTGCATGGTGCTCGTGATACCACATGTTCCGCAAATCTGGGAACAAAGGCTCCAGCAGCATGGACCGCTTTGGGTACGGCTTCATCCCCCCACACAGCTTGCGAGGCAACGGATGTTCGGCACAAGGCGGCACTTCAACCAGCTGCTTCTCCGCCATTCCACTTGCCTTACAGTCGTTTCCGGGACGTGGCAACAATGTTGGGGTGTTTGACCTGGTTGTTGATGGGTTTTTGCTCCGGTCTAGCGTGTGAGGGCATCAAACATCACGGTTTTTCTCAGAGGGAACCCTATTCGATGCATTTGAAAGTAAACACCTCCTGTCTTGCTGAGAGCTGTGAAAGTTCGACCCAAGACGTCCCCAAGTCACAATGTACTGAGAGAGCAGCTCGTGCTGCCTGCGCACCACTGCTTCGAGCTGGGGAACTTGGCGCTCCCACGCAAGCACATTAAGCATGTTCCAGGCAGATGCGCAGGCAGACATTTGCGAACATGCTTCGCTGGCTTGGCCGGCTTCGCTTTCGCGTAGCTTTGCTGGGTCCGGCTTCTGTATGCAGGCTTGGATGAAGTCCTCCGCGCCTGACATGTTGTACTGCTTTTTGAGTTGGTGCATTTGGTGTTGGTGAATCGGCGCATGCTGGAACACTGCCCCAGTGCATCTGTTCTGTTGCTTCCTCAGTCTTACGTCAGCAACGGGACCAGAAACCTTCAAGCCACTGCAAGCATAGCGGTGCTCAGCGGAAGCTGCCATCTGGATGGGGTCCGCATGCTTCGGAAAGGGAAGGCTGCAGTTTCCAGCTGTCACTCTACTCTTGACTCCCTCGTCGCAGACCGGAAACCCCGGAAAGCTCCGCACTGAAGGTGCTGAAGTCACTGAAGGTGCTGAAGTCACTGAAGGTGCTGATGTCACTGAGGGTGCTGAAGTCACTGAAGCTACTGAAGTCACTGAAGGTGCTGCAGTCGATGTCGCTGAAGTCACTGCAGCTTCAGCATCTTCAGCATTCGCAGCTTCGAAGCTGAGGTCAAAGGAGCCAGGCCCCTGCATGAACTTGGACAGGCTGGCTGTCGCAAGCCTCCCCTGCCTCGGCGACACCTGCAAGCGCGAAATCTGGGTCACCAGGACAGCCGACCCACTCGTCTGCACCAGCACGTTCTGCCCCAGGTGCCCTTCTCCGCCTTCGCCCGGGTTTTCCAGGTCATTCCCGAGACGGCTTACTTATATAATATTGTATATAGTTGTTGCTGGGGGCCCTTTTGCGAAGGAGCTTGAATTACGCTATAAACCATGAGGATGCAACATTTTTCCACTATTATGTGACCCGATTCTGGCACCTTAAAGTTGAATGTCTTCAACGAGAGCCCAGGTTAAGGTTGCGCATGCTGGGTGGCATACACTCTTGGTGCCTTGGTTGTGGCACTTAGCAGGACTGCGAAGGAAGGTCGAAGCCCTAGCGGTGCATTTTTGCAGTTGAGTCTTTCAGTCCAACATCCTCACTCCTAGCCGCAGGTATCGTTTGTAGCTAGCAGGCTCTTCGGGCCATGTGCACTGGGTAAGCACTTTGGGGGCGATACCTGGGCCGCTGAACCAGAAACTGCAAGAAGCTTACCCTCCTTAGCAAAACCGTGGAGTGTCCGCATCAACACGAGGCGCATTTGTTTGCAGCTGCCCTAAACCCTGAACCCTAAACCCTTAACCCTATAGGCCCAAATAGCCCCAAATAAGCAGGTGCACACTCCGACGCACCATAGGCCCGACCTCCGTGAGCCAACATCCAGCCGCCAGCCAAGTGATAACCCGCGAATCCCCGGCCCAGAAATTGAAGGCCGCTTCTTTCAAAGTCCTCGGTTGAGGGAACTCCCTAGGCCCTAAACCCTAAGCCCTAAACCCAAAAGCATAAACACACTCAGAGCTGCAAACACAGAGAGCTCCCCATCTTTCAGGCGTTCTGGAGTCATGGCAATGCAGCCATGATTATGCGAAGAAGCCATTCAGAAATTCCCCAACACATCAAGACCGAGCACCGCAGACCCTGTAGGCCACAGAGGCTGTAGCAGCAAATCCTGTACCCTGTCGCTCCAAGACGAGAGACTGTGGCTGGCGGGTTCTCACGGAAGCTCGCAACAGCCTGCAGTTGGGATGTTCCCCCTTACAACAACAGTCATTAATAAGGATGATATACCCCCCCCCCCCCCCCCCCCCCCCCCCCTTTGTAATCCCTATTAAGGACTGCTGGTATAAGGGGGAAGACCCCAAGCCTGCAGCAACGTGGCTTCGAGATTCTGCTGGGGGCCGAGGCTCGAGATGCAAGGCTCATGGCGGCATTTCGGGCAGACCCGACCCTAAACTCCCCCTCCACGGCCTCTAAAGAAACGATCTATAAAAGCCCCCAGCCCCCTCTAAAGCCCTCTACAAAGAAAAAGCCCTCTTCAGCTGAAAGTTCGGCGCGGCCTCCGGGAAGTAGACCTGGAGCTGGTCCGTGAGGACCTCCCTGAAGCCGGCTTCCGAGAGCAGGCACTGCTTGCAGGAGCGCCGCAGGCTGATGCCTTGGGGCTCTTTTGGGGGGGTTGCGGGGCGTCTGGGGATTTTTGTTGAGGCTTGAGGCTTTGGGGGGGTAGTTCGGGTGTTTTGGGGATGTTTGGGGCTCGGGTTGCTATAGTTTTTTTGGGTGGAAGGGTGGTGTGGGTGTCGCTTCGGCCGCACGCCAGGATGCCCAGGAGGAAGAGGTCGTAGGCAGTGCTGCAGAGGCCGATGCCGGCCCGTAGGTTGCGTTCGTAGACGCTGGTGCCGGGAGCCTGGTAACAGGCAGGTCGGTCTTCGCTCCGAAAGTATGTGCCTTGCGAGATTCCAAGGGGGTCGAAGAGGATCTGCCGTGCGGCGGTCGGCAAGTCCAGTCCCGTTGCACGTTCAATGGCCCGTTCCACCACCGCCCACTGCATGTTGGAGTAAACGAACCTTTCCCCCGGCACGACCGTGTCGTTGACAGCGCTGAGCGCACGCTCCGCCAGCTCCGAAGCAGGTCGCACACGCTTCGTGACCCATCCGGGAAGCCACTGCCACATTGGAAGACCGCCGACACCCGCCATAACATGCCGGAGCGTGAGCTTCTTCACGACTTGATGGTTTTTCAAATCACCCCAGCGGCCCGGGAGCTGTAGAAATCCGAGGATCCCTTCATCCAAGCCTGGCAGTCGCCCCATTTCGACGAGCCGAACCACCAGCAGGGCCGTCGCCAGCTTTCCTGCACACCGTGTCCACGTCGTGCCCCAAAAGACGTCGTCAGGTCCTGAAGGCCAAACCTGCAGTGGCCAGCCGCTGTGGCTTTGGCCGATCACGACCAGTGGGGCTCCCTTTAGGAGGCCTCCCTCAGAAAGGTTTCCGGAGCTTCCGCTTGAGCTTGAGCTCCCACTTGAGCTCGCGTGCGCGGCTGGATGACTCGGCTTGGACAGCGCGGCCGCCGCCGTCACCCTGCCAGTGTGCACCGCGACGGCTCCAGCGGACATGCAGTCTGGTATCACCTCAAGCTTGCTCTACATGATGATCCCTTTTGGATCCCTGTACTGTGCTACAAAACAGCTCCCGCTACTGAAACAAGAAAGACTTCCACCCCCCGAAACACCTGGGTCAGGTCGTGCATCACGAGGCTCCAGAGCTCCTCCTGTCCCAAATCGCAGACCAGCCTCCGCGGAGGGGACAAAAAACACGCACCGGATCTTCGCACCCTAAGCCCGGGGCATCCAAACCACCCTAAGCCCTGCACCCTAAGCACCCTAAGCACCCTAAGCACCTAAGCACCCTAAGCACCCTAAGCCCAAGCCCAGACTGCAGCAGGGACCCGCCTGAGGCCTCGCGCACGCTCTGAGGCCACCGACAGCTGCCGCGGCGTGACGTAGACCGCAGCGACGGAGCGGAGGGCCTCCACAGAAACCAAATGATCGAGCAGATGACGTGCATATGTGCATATGTATACACACAGAAACAAACCAACAAAACACAAATACATAAATAAACAAATAAAGAAATACACAAATAAACAAATAAACAAATACACAAATAAACAAATAAACAAATAAACAAATGAACAAATGAACAAACGAACAAATGAACAAATGAACAAATGAACAAATAAAGAAACAAACAAACCAATAAATGAAATAAACAAAATCAATAAAGAAACAAATAAGTAATCAATGAAAACTAGACAAAAAAGTAATAGATAAAGGACAATGCATAACGTTGCTAGTTGCACGGTGCTAGCACTACATGTCTACTACATACACATACGCATCTATGTCTATGTGTCTTTCAACGAAGCTGCGATTGAGTTTGTGTGGTACGAGGCAGATCATACATGGTCTTTGCGCCATATTCTGCCAAGTGAACTCGGGGGATCCTCCTCCTTACCATCTCAACCCTGAACCACACCTTTTGCATCCAGGTCTCTTGCACCCTGAACCCAAAAACCCTCAACCTAAAGCCCTAAACCCTCTTAAAACCCCCTCAAAACCCTCTTAAACCCCCCAATTCCCTCCATTCCGCCTCCTCCTGGAAGAGCGCCTCCAGTGCCTCCAGCGCCGCCAGCGCCTCTACTAAGTGCTTCAGAAACACTCTCCCCCCCCCCCCCCCACAAAAAAAAAACAATCCTTATCAGGAGTGACTATCATTATTTTTTAAACCAAATTTTTTGGAGGCTCTGAAGCGACTAGTAGGCCTCCAGGGCGTCGGTCCGGCCCTCTAAGGCCGGGATGCCCAGCGCCAGTCTGAAGGGCCACCGCCAGGGAAAGAGCTCTCGGAGGTGTCGGGCCTGGCAGGGTTTTGAGGGGTTTTATGGGCCTGAACCCCCCCCAACTACCCTTTAATATAAAGGGGGGTGTATGTACCCTACTATTATGCTTAAAGGGTAGTTGGGGGGCTTTATGGGTTTTATGGGGTTGAGGGTTTCGGGCTCAGTTTAGGGTTCAGGGCGTAGGGTCTAGGGGACTTTTGTTGGCTCACCCCCCAAGGGCCCGCTCTGCAGGGAACTCTCAGATGGCCGAGCGTCTTCCCCAGCACCCGCAATTCATCCCGCACCAGAGGGCTTAAATAGGGTTTAGGGTTGGGCCTCGCTGAAGAAGCGCACCGTCGTGAGCTCCGGCCGGGCGGACCGCGGGTGGTTCCGCAGCAGCCGGTCCAAGACGTGCGCGGAGCGCAGCTGCTGAGCAAAGGTCTCGGACTTCAAGTCCAAGGTCAGGGGAAGCTCCGGAAAGGCTTCCAGGAAGTCCTCTACCTTGGGGAACTACATGAACCCCCTAAAATTGGGGTCGTCTACCCTCTCCTATACTATCATTCTTATGAAGGTAATATGAACCATAGATCCCTTTAGGGTCCATTTCGTCCCCAAGGTACATAGTTGAGGGGCTGCCCCAAACACTCCAGTTGCTCCAGCTCCGAGGCATCGAAGCCTGCGAGCATGTAGGTGTGCTTGTAGTGCTGGCAGGGCGGGGACCGGAGCTCCAGGCTGCTTGCATCGAGGCTCCCCAGGTTCCTCAATTTGGGGGCTGCTCTTGTCATTTGAAGTTGGGGGGAGACATCATTACCCCCCTCCCCCGCCCCCCCCCGAATCACAAGGCTCCGTGATTCTGGGTATGACGTTTCTTCGGAGGTTCCTTGAGAAGGTGGGGAAGTCGAAGAGCGGCAGCCAGTGGGTGGCGCTGTGTGCGGCTACGAGCCGCTCATCGGCCGTCAGGATAAGGTCCAGGTTCAGGCCGTCAGCGCCCGCTTCCACACCTGCTTGATATGGGGGGATGCCTTTTAATGACTCCTCACAATGTAACGCAGCGGTCCCACCCGCCCCCACACCCCAAAGTGAAGCTTCCCCTTTCTCCTGGTAAAAAGAAAGGGCTCCCAACGAAAGTCCCCGAAATACCCCTCCTACCCTCCCCTCCCCCCAAAAACCAAAAAAGGGCCGCTGAGGGCCGGGTGACTCCGCTGTGCTGCCAGGAGTGAGTTTGCTGGCCCGTGGAGCAGCCCACAGTCCAAGGCGATGATCTCCAGCTTCTCGGAAGGTGGCCTTTCAGGGTTTAGGGTTTAGGGTTGAGGGTTGAGGGTTTAGGGTTTATTAGGGTTGAGGGTTGAGGGTTTAGGGTTTAGGGGGGCCTCCCAGGGCTCGCAGGAACGCTCTTGCGGCTCTCGGGGTCTCCCCTGGGTGGCACCGGAGATGCCCAGAAGCCGCAGATCCAAGCCAGGCTGAATCCTCTACTCCCCTTAAAGAACCTTAACAAAACATAACATTTTTAATATCCTCAATTGGGTTTTATATACAACAAAATGAAAAAATGATCCCCTTATAGAACCTTAACAAACATAATATGTTTTTTAATATCCTCTTGGGTTTTATATACAACAAAAATCCTATACTCCCCTTTAGAACCTTAACAAACTAATATCCTCTTGGGCCTTATATACAACAAAATTATAACATGTTGAATATCCTCTTGGGTTTTATATATAACAAAAAAGAGAAATAATTCCCAAAGGGGATGCAGAATCCAAGGGCGCAGGCCGTGCAGAAACGCGTTTTGTTCATCTCGGCAGTCAGGCGGAGCGCAAGCGCATGGCGAAGCTCTGGCTTTACTAAGATTTCGACGAAACGACCTATGGGGGCTCCTATGTAGTACCTTTTTTGGGTAGTATACTAAGAATTCTGTTAAACTACCTATAGGGGCTCTCGTATGTAGTACCTTTTTTGGGCGTGGAATCCCCCTATCAGTAACCCAGAAGGGGACTACATTGGAGACTCCGGGTGTTCAAAGGGATGTAAGATCCATGCGGTTGAGGGTTCAGGGTTCAGGGTTTTGACAGTTCGCTCTTGTCTCAAGTCGGGGTCACCCAACCCTAGCTGAGGCGAGTTGAAGCATCTGGGCTCTCATGCTGCTTCCGAAGCGTCTTGAAGCATCTCCTATCGCATGGACAAGGGAAGGGTAAAACTCTGAGGTAGGGGAGGGGCCGTCCTGAGTCCCTTCCTGAGCCAGAGAGTCAGGTACAAGTAGATCGGGCTTATAGGATGAGGGTTTGTAGGTAGGGTTCATAAGATTTTGACGTATAAAAGCCCTACAGAGCTTGAAAATAGGCACCTGCGCAACACATGTCAGAATGAGTGGGGCATGCTTGGCCGTCAGGGGGGCCACGACTTTGCCATGTAAACATCTCCCTGGCTGAAGCCTCATGTTCAGTGCGGAGTGAGCAAAATATCCCTTTTCATTTTTCTTGCCAAAGGATTCTTCAGGGTTTGAACTCACAGAGCCCCTAAACCCCACAGCTTGGCATGTTTCCCCCTTGTACTAAGAGTTCTTAAGGGGGGAGTATAATAGGGGTACTATAATCCCTCTCAAGGACTGCTAGAAGGGGGAGCGGCTGGCGCCTTTCCACTTTCAGAACGTCGTCGCCTGGAGCTCAATGGCCAGGAGCTTGAGGATTTCCTGTGTGTGTAGTGGGCTTAAAGGTTTCAGGGCTTAAGGGTTTAAGGGCTTCAGGATTTAAGAGCTTGAGGAGGGTTTAAGGGCTTAAGGGTTAGCTGTATTACATGGCTCGCGTGGAGGCGTGGGTGCGTGGCATGTGGACGCGGTCATCGCGATGCAACCCCCCCCCCCACCTCACCCAAACAAAAAGAACAAAGCACCCACCCTGGCACAGACACCGCACCTATCTGCGATATGCTCGCCCGGGACATCATTGCGCAATCGAACATGTTCTTTCCTTGACTCTCTAGCGGAAATGTGCCGATTCGAACCAGACACGGCCCAACCTCTGCAAGCACAGCCTCGCGAAGCTCCTGGCAGAGGGGTGCGGAGCAATCACCGCAGCCGTAGCTTCATTAAAGCTCCACCGCACATCGGTTTTCAGGAGGTGTCTGGCCACTCCCAGCCAGATGCTGCGCGCAAACGCCCCCCGCATTTCATCGGCCTTGCCCGTAGTGGTAGAGCCCGAGCCTGACTCCTTTATTGTCCCATCCACATTGAGACCTCTGGTCTTGTCTTTTGAGGGCTTATATGATGGGTGAGATGCGGGTTTGCACAAACCCAAGCACTGAAAGAACATACTCCAGGCCCCAGAGTGTACCGCACTGAAAGAGAAGAGGAAAGAGGCCTTCAACTCGCAGCGTCAGTGGAAGATCTGGCGCGAGAAGGGCCACCCAGTTGACAGGCAGCCTCACGCACGGAGCTCAAAGAGCAGTCGGGTTCTACCGAAGCCCGTGAATTGTTCGAGCATAGGGCTTGGCGAGGCTGGGCGAGCTTTTGATAAACGCTGTAGCACTTGTACGGTTCCTGGACGTTCTTGCCCAACCCTGTGCCCTAAGCCCTGAGCCCGAAGCCCTAGACCTTACCTGAGGCACGCGCTCTCATCGTGGCCTCTGGTGCGCAAAACCAAGCCCGGACTTGGTCTAGACGCTCCTATGTAGTACCTTTTTTGGGGTAGTATACTCGAATCCCCCTATAACTACCCCTAAAAGGGACTGCATTGGAGACGCCAGGCCCTAAACCCTAAACCCTAAACCCTAAACCCTAAACCCTAAACCCTAAACCCTAACCCTAAAGTCTTCCGGGCTGTGAGTTTTTGGGTTTTTAGGGGTCCGGGAAGGGCCTGTCGAAGGCGAGGATGATCCGGAGTGTTCAGGCTGACTCTTCCGAGCAATCAAGGACCTCCGGACCCGAGACCCACAACCCCTAAACCCTAAACCCTAAACCCTAACCCTAAACCCTAAACCCTAAACTCTAAACTCTGAACCCTAAACCCTAAACCCATGTCACTTCCCCATCTTGTGTCAACCTTCGCAGCCGGACTGCAGGTAATATGGATGTCGTCAGAGTCATTACCCCGGTTGAGAGCTGAGGGATTAGGGCCATTTGGGGCTGTGGCTTGTGGCTTGAGGGCTCCAAAGTCACCGACCAATCCCCCCTCCATGGCCGCCCCACTGCTTTTTGCAAGCGCATCTTCCGGCGGCGTCAAGACACTTCTGGAGCCTTTGGACGATGTAGTCTCGAAGTGTTGCAGCTGCCTCTTCTCGCCTGGGCAGTAGGCTCCAGCCCATGGGGCCCATGGCTGGAGACATCTGGAGACCTAAGCTCCTCGCCATGTCCATGAGAGCTCCAACAGCCCGACGAAGCTTCATGGGGAAGGGCGTCCGACAACGAGAGCACTCAGAAGGTCCGGGGGGTAGGTAGGAGTCCAGATCCAAGCTGCAGTCCTCTTTCCTTGCAAGTGGCGGCTCTTGAGGAGGCCCCAGCTATCTCCACGCTTCACCCGCGCGGCTCACGATGCGAGCACACCTTTCAGCTTTCCTCGGAAGTCAGGCGAACCCTCAATGGTCTCACGAAACCACTGATGTTGGGGTTCATTTTAGTACCCCAAACCTGAACCGCCCCCCCCCCCCCCCCCCCCCCCCCCCCCCCCCCCCCCCCAAAAAAAAAAAGTCAAGGTTCGTGAGAGAAGTTTTTCCAAGTCCCCCAAAGCCTTCCTCCACATGGCAGCGAGAACGGCTGGAAGCTTCGAGCCTTGGTCTGGCTCTCAGGGTGCTGAACGACTAGTTGCTTATAAGAACCCACCAAAAAACAAAATACAAAAAAAAAACAAAACATAACAGTCCCACTATATGACCCTTATGCGGAAGAAGTTTTTTTGAGGCAAGCAATTGGCAGGTTGGGGGTTATAGGGTTGAACCCCTCGGCCGACACGCGTCTGGAACAGGCAGACCAGAATCTGCACCAAGAGTCACAAATCCGCAAGGGAAACCCCAAAACCCAAACCCCAAACCCTAAACTGCTTGAACCCTGAACAAACCAGGCCTGAAACAAACACGAACTCTGTCGGTTCCCAGTGGTCCTTGCGCCTGTGGCTCGACTGCCAGAAGCCTGCGAAGATTCCCTGAAGCCAGCGCTTGAACCGCCCTGACTTGGCCAAACCCTATAAAACCCAAACCCTCATGCAAACCCACTGCCTATGCCCTAAAACCAAATGCCCTACGAACACTAAGACTAAAACAAAACCTTGATAACCCTAAGCCTTAACATGCTAAAACCCTGAACGCCTCTATAGGCCCCAGGGTCTGTCCAGCAGGGCTGAGTCATCGTCGGCAATTAAATCCTCAAGTCCAAGCAGAAACTCGAAACCCCAAACCCTCAATGAAACATATGAAACCAAGAAGCGGGTGCCGAATTTGGAGTCCCAGACTGCGTCGAAGTTTGCTTGAACTTCTTTCACAGTCTCCGGGAACTTCTCCATCGTAGTCCACACGACAAAGCTCCGCCAGGGAATGTCAGACATGTAGGGCACCACCTGACAGAAACCCTGAAACATTAGCAACCGGCATTCTGAATGGGTCTCAAAAAACCCCCCCCCCCCCCCCCCAGACTACTCAGCCCGAGCACAGCACTTATTTGCACACAGCGTGCCGCAAGGCTCGGGTCTTTGAGTTGGGGCTCCACCGCCCCTCTGCGGAAGCTTCAAGAGTTCGCATGCAAGAGGTCGTCTGAAGGCTCGGAAGGAGACCCAAAGCTGCGTCCTAAACCCCTAAACCCTCCCAAGTGAACCCCCCCGCCGCATCCCCTCTTCCCCTCTCATCTTCAGCCCTAAATGCCCTAAATGCCCTAAATCCTAAACAAGGCGCCGAAGCCTCTGAGATCACGACCACCCCGCAGAGGATGGCAGGCAGGATGCGAAGTTCCTTGGGGTGGTGAGGGGAGCGTTGGCGCTTTGGGATTGGATTCGGGCACAAGGTTTAGGGCTTAGGGTTTGAGGGATGAGGTTATTGAGGAGGTCAGGGTGTGTGTAGGGTGCTTGAACGAAAGAATTGACAAACGCAGCCTTGACTTTGGGCAGCGTCCGCCTACGGGGCTTGCAGGCAGTCGCCGGCTGAGGTTCTTACCCTTCGCCCCCCCCAAACAACAAACCAAAAAGCCAAAGGAGGCCCTCTTCACCCCCTCTTCCTTCCCCCCTAATCAAAAACCATATATATATGTATATATATATATACACATATTCTTTTTGTTAGAAAGCCAAAAGAAGCCTCCTCCTGCCCCCGCTCTGTTCCGGGGCTCCTCAATGGTATGGAACTCCTCCGTCTGATGCACGTTCAGCATGATCCTGAACTGAACTTGGAACCCTAGCAAATCTCATCATTTTCCCCTGCTTCTTAGGAACTAGCCCTAAACCCTAAACCCCTATAGGAATTATAGTCTAAGCCCTAAACCCCTACAGGAGTTATAGATATACTACCCCAAGAATTAAACATGTTCCCAAATATCCTTAAGGATCGCCGTGTGTCGGAGCACCTCCTGGAGTTCCAGGGTTCCATCCTCCAAGCCCAGCAAGTTCCTTTTGAGCTTCTTTTGAGGCGCGCGCGTGCGCGCGGGGGGGGGGGGGGGGGGGTGGGTTAGGGTTCAGGGTCTAGGGTTTAAACGGTTTGGGGTTTTTCCCCGCCTTCGATGTGGGGTTGTTAGATTCAACTCTTCTCATCGCTGGGAACTCCTCGCCCGGTCTACTCCTAGAGACTCCCTGGAGTGCCCACAGAAAAAGGGGGCCCAACCCCAAGAGACTCCCTGGAGTGCCCAACCCCAGAAACAACCTCTCCCGATCCTTAAGTGGGGATGTTCGAAGTAACATCTTTTTTCTTTAGGGTTTCAAAGGGAGACCTTTCAAACCTCTGTCCAGGCGTGGCCTTGAAAACCTTGAAGCCCAAAATCCTAGACCATGAACACGTGCCACTTGATCGTCCCTTGAGCTTCTTGTAGGCTGCAGGCATGGAAGTAAAACAGTAAAACAGTAAAACAGTAAAACAGTAAAACAGTAAAACAGCAACAAAAAAAACATTCCAAAGGCGGTGAGATGGGTTCTGGGTCGAGATGTTGTGCTTCTTGAAGCGCTTCAGCAACTTCGACCTCCGATTTCGCCCATGACGGCCCGTCAGAGTATAAGGCCTCCAAGTGGTGATGGGCATGGCAGGGTCGCGGCCACTCCGTTTGGGGAAGAGGTCGTAAATGAGCGGCGGCACGTACAGGATTGCATCGATCACTTGCGGAGGGAGCACGCGTGCCTCACGAATCGCAACCATGTTCGGCATGGCGTACTCCACGAGGATGCCTGTTGTTGCAGCCTTGCAGTAGCCCTCCTTTTCGAAGCACAAGCTTGGACGAAATCGGTAGAAGGCTGCGTCTCCGTTGATGCTCCTCTCCGTGAGGTTTGGACCCAGGAAGATGTGGTTGCTCGAATACGGCGTCTGCAAAGCAATGGCATGCTCGTGCTGAAAATGGAAACTCAGGTTCTGGACACGCGGCAGCCATTCCGGATGTGAGCGGATCAACTCGCTCAACATCTTATAGAGGACGGGTCTGGTGGGTGGGAAGCCTTGGGTACCCTTAGCCTTAGAAATGTAAAATGACAATGATGTGTGTAACACCTCGGGGTTAAATACACAAACAAAATTCCTGAAACAAGCCTGAGAAGCGGAAAGGCTTTTGGCTAAGCAACTCGGGCAGCACCAAAATTGAGCCAGGAGTTTCAAAGCTCGCACCTCCAAGGGGGGCCAAATGAACAGCGAACTTGGCGCATCATTCATTTGGGGGGTTTCGAAGTTCGAAGGGTTCGGCGCTTTGTACCTCATATAGTTTTAGTATTGATTTAATAATTTTATTATTTTAAAACCTGATATGAAACCATAATCAAAACAGAATAAAAAACACACCACCATTACCTTCGGTTGTGCTGGGGCCTCTAAAGAGACTTCTGTCTTCATTTCTTCCCTAAACCGTCTATCACAAACCTCCGTAGAAGTGCCTTTCCCATCCGATCCTTTTCCTAACATTTCATCAGAGCACCCGGAGGCGGCAATGCCATAGCTGGGCTCGACAGGCTCCGGTTGGTGTCGCCGTCCGGCCTATACACCTTGCTCCAACCCCTTCTTGCTCCCTCAAACCCTTTAGGACGTATCCTGTGGTTGGATTTCTGGTTCACTTCGTTCATCTACTGGTTGACTTTCAAGAAGCGGTTAACAGGGCCGTGAAGAAAGGGTCAATTGTGGGTTAACATGTACACCATAAGACCCTTGTGATAGAAGTACGAAGTGAGTTCAGTTCATGAATGCGTTTATAAGGACGAACGAATGCAATGAATGCGAGGACGCATGAAACGCATGATTGAACGATTGAACGACACGTGCGGCCTATTTACTATTTATTATTGTGGCCGCAGTAATTCTACTATTTATTATTGTATTACGGGCACGAACTATAATCCTTATGTGCCCGTGTGAACGCCCTAATAATAGAAAGCTCACGGGCGTCCATAATATTATAATTACAAGGGCGTCTTTTCCCGCGTGAATTATAATATTTTAACTAGCCCGTGTCACTTCTTTCCATTACATTCTTTTCCTTCGCTCCTTTAATACCGTGAAGCGAATGCAATTACAAGTAAACGAAGTGAATAAATGAACGAGTTTGCGCGTGAATTGCATGAACGAAACAAAACCAGCTATTTACTTTCATAATCTTGTTTGCGCTTGTAATTTAATTGTAAACTTGTGCACGAATTAAATGACAAAAGCGCACACAATATTATTAAAGTGAAGAGAACTAAATAACCTCACAGAATCTCCCATTAAATTATTACGTGAATGAAGTGAATTAAATTAACGCAGTTCATGTATTCACGCTACATTCACACTAATAATTTGCCCTTTAATTTTATTTGCATGGCGCACGAAATAAGGCTTTTTGTACTGTGCGCCCTTAACTTCGTTCATTATATTCACCCCGGCTTTCATGCGTCCTTTTAGTCCTTATAAAGCCGGGTTAATATTACGAAGAGAATTCTATTTCAATGGTTTCAATGAACGAAGTGAAGCGAGAACACAATGAAATAGAATGAACGAAGAGAACGTAGTGCACGCCTCATAAAAAGACTTACTATTTGGCGTGCATTATTCTTTTCTCTATTTTTCTTCTTTCTTCATTCCTTTCCTAATTTTGCTTGTTGTTCAATTGAGTTCATGCGTCATTCATATCTTCACTGCTTATAACTCAATTAAACAAGCAAAATAAGAGAATTAGAATGAAGAATCCAGTAAAATACTTGGCCCTTTATTAATACTATTTGCGCATACTTGTAATATAATTCACGCGTATACGCAAATATTATTATAAAGGGGTTCGTTTCACTCACTTCATTCTATTATTCCCTTATTATGCCGGGCTAATTAGTAAGTCTTTTAGTATGCCCGGCCGTTACGGATAATAAACTGTCTTAGTTGTTCAGTAACCTGGAGGAATTCAAGGTTGACCTTTGGAATTATAAGGGGATGATACTACCCCAAAAAGGTGAAAGGTTACCTACTCTACTACTAGGCTTTTCTACGAAACCGATACACACGGAACATTAGGTGACTCATCGAAATCCTGAACACCTAAAACGCCTGCCGCCCCTAACTCCTAGATTCTGCGCCCTACTGACTAAAACCCCGAGAAAATTCTCGATCCCACACAGCTCAGCTCCGATGCCGTGATCCACAGCGCCGGCAGCAGCGCAAGTGCAGAAAGGGCCGTGAGCGGGAGCAGCAGATATCTTCGCAGCCATCTCAAAAGGCTCATGCTAGTCAGAGTTTGGGGTTTTACTTGCTATGGGAGGCCGGGAAATGCTTGATAGGGCAATGCACTTCATGAACTCGAAATGTGGCCAGGTTGTTGGATCACACCTTCCCCTGCCCGGGCACGATTCTGAAAGCGCACCCCCCCCCCCCCCCCCCCCGCATGTGACATCCTCGTTTACCCACGCGGCCAAGGAAGCATTGAACACCAAAAGAGCCGGAAACATCCACCACAACCTGCAACCCTCCCGCCCCTCATGCTTATTGCCCGAATCAGCAGTGCGCGCATGTTCTGAGCGCGCCGCCGCGCCGCTCACCATGCCACGAGACACCTTCTGAGGCAGCAATGCTACTGATCAATGAGTGACGCATGTCCAGACTTCTGACAGTGCCATCCTACGCAAACTCATGCAAGCTCCAAACCTCAGATTTTCGTTCCACAACTCCTAGCACCGCATGGGGTTGTGGTGCATCCTGTTTGCTTTGCAGAAACGTTGGCTCATTTCCGTGTGATAAGGGTGCCCTCGACGGCCTGCATCCGTCTGCTGGCATCGCGCACTAATGAAGAGCACACGGGGGCCAAGAATGCAAACTTCAACGTGGATGTTTCGCCCAAATAAAGGACTCCAGTGTGCACTCTCTTGTCCCCTCATTGCTGCGTGGGCACACGGCTAACCACTGCCGCGTCCACACCCGGCGTCATAACATGGTGAAAAAGTCAGACCCCAACCACCTGCAACCGTTTAGGCGTGGAAGGTGGGTCGCCATTGACACTAATGCATGTGTGCATCCGTCACGCTCGTTTTCGATCGTGAGTTGGCGAGGCGGCGTTTGGGAGGGGCATACGCACTGGCTAAAAAGCTCGCTGAGCTGCGGCGGGCGGAGGGTGCCGAGATGGCTGCGAAGTGTCAGCGACGAGACGGGGTGTGCCGGTGCAAGCTCTGGGACGGCCTCGGCATATTTTGGCATCATCCTCATGGGTGCGCGCGGTGCTTCCGCCCGCGTGTGTTCGCGCATATGCAATGCGATGTCGTGCGCCTCGGTGGCCGCGGCGGAGGCCCCCGAATCCTCCGAGCAGCGCCGATTGCGCTGCAGCGGACAAGTGCCCATCGTGGTCCATACATGCGGAGACGGCTGCCGTGAGGCTCAGCTCACGGGCAACGCGACGAATTCGGCCAGGAGAACTTCGTCCCGTGGCGTACCTTGCTCCTGTGCCTCGCAAAGGTTCGAGCTGGGCGATGGAATGCACTTGGCGGGCCAAGGTGTGCGGGTCAACCGGCCACGTGGCCATGTCAAGCCAGCGTTGGCCTGTGCACGCCTCTTGGCCCCATGCCATGGCACGTATGGAACCAACGTCGCAATCCGGCGTGGGCGGGCAGTGGCATAATCATATAGCCAGGCGTGGACTCGTCGACCTGAGTGGGGGTGGCGTCTCCCGTTCTGGGGGTCGCAGTGCAGCAACCACAATGCTCGCAGGGGAGGAGACAATCGTGTTTTTCGCGCTTGAGTTCCAGTCGACGATGGATGTACGCCAAGGACGGCGAATCCTTGTTGGTCAAGCGGCTGGGCCCGCACAAATGGCGATGTCCGGGTTTGTTTGCCGTGCGGATATTCGGGAGGCTCCTCCCCGACGGCATTCTAAATGCGTGCGTTGACGCGGTTGAGCTCAACGCGCACGTAGGCCCACAGTGCCCGCCGGCAGGCCTAGTAAAGTTCACACACTCGCCCCGGCGGAAACGATGCACGTGTCGTCGCGGTAGGCGAGGATCGCTTACTGAGCTTCCTCGAGCGCCAGCATGCGCCGGTTCTTGAGCGAGGGCGCACAGGGATGTACAGGGCGGGCATCAAGGGGTCACCCTACCCTGATTTGTTCCCCGCCTTCTCGCTGGGCGATGTGATGCACTTTGCACTTTGCACTTTGCCCGTGCGAGTCACGAAAACGACGGTCCTTTCAGGACAAAGGACAACGGACGGTGGGTTCTACGAGCTAATGAATGTGCGAGGCCGTGTCAAACTGTACAAAGACATGTCTTGTTGACGGCCATCTTGGCAGATGAGCTACATCAGACCACGAACTGCGTCCGGGGAACTGCGACATTACAAACTTGTTCAAGTCATCATCCCATCGCTTGGGGGGCGACCAAGTCGTCGTCTCGGCACACTATTAACATGCGTCACCTCTTAACCGTCCGCCCAGATGTAAGAGCTGGGTGTTGCGCAAAACTGGTCGGGCCAGGAGCGCGCCGAGCATGGCCTGGTGGGACCCATGGTCAAACCACGTCCACCATTATCGGTGGCTCTGGTGTCAACCTTGGCAGCCACGCGGAGGACTTGTGGCAAAGCCTCACGCCGGGACGCGTGCTCTGCCATGACTAGGAATAACTTCAGCATCCGCCGTTCGAGCTAATTACTGTTGTTGTTACCAAGGCGGTTGACGTTTGTTTCTCTCCGTTGTGTTGATTTTCTGCGTTCCTTGCAAGGGTTCAGGAGGGGCTGTTGTCACCACTAAGGCTGTTGCTGTTTGCGTCTGCGTCCCTCATTTCGTGCCTGGGATAACCGGGATCCCGCAGCGGGGTGCGTGTGGCAGTGTAGAAACTGTGCCCTTTCCCCATGATGAGGTTCTTTAGTTGACGTCGCTTTGGATGGTGCGTTCAAACGGCAATTGGTTTGTTTGTTGAAACAAGATACGCGAACCAGTCTGAACCAGCTGCACTCAGGGGTTCGGGAAAGTCTGGTTTTTTGTCAGGTGTTGCGACGAGGTTGGGATTAGGTTGTGTGAATCGCATCGCTGCAACAAGTAAAGGGATCGGGGTTTTATCGGTTTCTGGTGTTTCCATGAGGTTGGGGATTAGGGTGTTTGGATCGCACCTTGGCTGCAAGTGACGTTCTTTCTCATGTTTTCGGCTAAATTTGAGATGTTAGACTTCAAGGGCTTGCTTTCACCATGATTTTTTTCCGGACTTTTACGCCTGCTGATCCGTTCGGTCGGCTAAGCTGTTCCTAAACTACCCGGCTGTAGCTATGCCTGCAGTAGCAGCCGGCTTGGGTCGGGTGGCCCAGGCTCCAGGAGGCGGTCAAGCGGTGGGGCAGGCTCGTCGGCCGCGGTGGACGCGGACGGCCACGTACGACCCAGGGCCGTGGTGCCCACGGCCTGTTGAACGGCGACCGAGATGATGCTCCACCAACGTCTTGCCCAGCCGGATGCGGCCGCTCGGCGCTCTGTTGGCGGCATGCGGACCATGTCGCGCATGAATCGCAGGGCCCCGCCATTCCAGCGACCCCCGACCTCCGAGCCGAGCACGACGAGCCGCCGGGGCCCGCCGCCCGTGAGCTCCGGGTAGGCCGCCTGTTTGCGTCGTTCAGCAACGCGGAGCGCTGCCCCATCCGTGTCGGCGGCGCATGGTTGCGGCTGCCCCGTGCGCGTCAAGGGCGACACGAGGGTAGCGTCGCAGCACAGCGCGATGCCCATGGGCGTGGCCCCGTAAACCAGCATGTGCCTCGCTGTGTGTCTGTGTGTGCGTGTGGGGTGCGGGCAAGGATCAGGGGCCTCATCACCCTACAGCAAGCCTCTATACAGGGTCGGGGGGAATGAGGCCGAGGCCAGATTTCAAGATCAAAGGCTTGGTCGGGGGAATTGGGCGTCGAAGAAACATAAGGTTGGTAGTTAGTCACTGACCGCTCTGACCGCTCGACTACTGCTTGAGGACTCGTGCTGCTCCTGTAGCACAACGTTATGAAACATTTTTCTGCGATTCACAAAAACATCGCTTCCAGTTAAACCTGCATTAAAATGCCACGGCAATCTTCCCGCTCTTGGGCGTGCGCGTCCGTACCCGTCATGCGCGCACGGTGGTATACCTTCATGCGCAAGCAGGTGTATACACGTCGTGCACATGTAGCTGCATGCCACATGCGTCGGCACCTCGAGACAATTTGTTTCCGCCGCCTCAGGCACATGCAGCTAGTTAAAGCCGCATGTCTGTTCACGTCCGAGGTCGCACGCGTGTCTTCGGCAAAATGCATGCGCCCGCCTCTAAGGCGCACGTCCGGACTGTGCAGCGCAAAGCGCACCAAGCCGTTTCCACATCACGCATGCAGGTGGCATGGCACGGAGGACGGGTGGCGCAGTGAGGCCATCGCCAACGAACTCCTTTTTGGGGGGCCAAAAGGTTGTGGACACTGCTCGCTTGACGTCAACGCGCGGCTTCACAGCGGGTGCCGCCTACTGCGGTTGGCTCCCCTAGCGAAACAGCGGACGTATCGAAGCTTTGCTGGTTATCATGGTGCCGCCTGATCTGGCCCGCGACGTTGGTTTCGACAAGTGACCGCACGACATGTCACATGACACCGCACGCCGCTGACGTTTTGAGCTAGGTGGTCGACAGCTGTGTGCGCACAAGTTAAATGCGCGTGAGGCATGCGACTCTTCTGCGCATGAAAGGTACGGAGGTCTGCGCATCCGTTGCATGTGCGCATGGTGTGTATGGCAGCGCGCGCATGATGTCTACGGGTGCGCCGCACGATGCGTGCATGGCAGCGGCGGGGGCAGCGCGCGCCCAGCATTGGGCGAAGCTGGCGGGCGAACCCGGCGGTGGAGTCGTCGCTCCAGCGGCCATCGTTTGCACCGAAGAATCACATACATATCAAACATCCCGAGCCGCGCGAATCGATCGTTGCAGAACGGGTGAGAGGCGTGTAGTACGTAGCTTAAACGTACGAAAACGTTCGCACTGCTTGCCCTTGTTGCGCTGGGTGCTTTGGCACGTGGGCTCGCCCTGCCCGCCCCAAGCCCTTTCGACAAATTCCAACAGCATGTCACGCTGAACTGTGACAAGCGATGCGTTAGCTTGCTTTATCGGCCGACACTGGGGAGTGTTTTGTGCTAAGGCAGTCCGTTGGGCGTCTACTTGTGCATATCTGAAACATTCGTGCCGAGAATGTGCGCGTCGGGGAGAAACTTTGAAAAAAACAACCAAAAAACATAAGGGGTAGGAAGACACGGCAAGATACTGGGGTCTAGCATGTTTCGATATTTTCTCCTTGCCGCGAGCGGTCACAGTGGGCTGGTACTGTCGCGGGTCGAAGTCTTAACGATTCTGGAGCGGGCGTTGTGTAGATTGCCGTCGATTTTGTCCGCACACAGCTGTAAAAAAAAAACCGTATGTGCATGGCAAGCTTCAGCGAAGAAAACGCGACGTGCGCTTCTAGACCCTAGACCTTGTAGACTCTAGACCTTGTTCGCACACAGCTTTCGCTGACGCGTACGAATCCTATGAAAACGGCGTAGGCGCATGACGTATTCATGCCTGGTAGAACGTGCCGCGTGATGTGCGCAGATGGTTGGCACCTTTGCTCGGACATCGCGGGTTGACAACGGAGGAGGGCAACAACAACTGCCAGAACTGCATTCTGCGATTTCTTGTGCCGTGTGTCTGGGGCCGCATGTTTTTAGCTCCGCGTCCGAGGGCAGACGGTACTATGCTACGCGGTGCGAGTAGGATGGTGGATGCACGCCGTGAACTTCAAAGCTGCGATAGCAGCACTGTGCCTCCGCTACTAACGGACGGAGGCACAGCGGCTGGGTGCATCGAGCGTGGATTTGAGAACGGCTTCATGAACGTCCTCGAAGATCCTGCGGCGCTCAACGCGTTGAAGGACGAGAAGGCTGAACACAGCGGCAAGCAGAAAGAAAGAGATTACCAAGAAGAAGCAAGAGTAAACGGTTGGTGAGTCAAAGAAATTGAAATGTCAACTCAGCCAGGCTGAGCCCGCGGGGGCGCTTGCGGCCCTTGCCGCAATGAACATGAAGCATCGAAGCGCAAACATGAGCACAGCCGAGTCTGGCCGCATTCGTGCAGACCGAAGCGGATCCCATCTTCAATCCTGCTGGTCCGACTTGAAGATCGAGAACTGTTGGCTGAAAGAGGACATCAAAGACGTGAACAAAGAAAATAAAGGCCAGCAGAGCACATAAGTGGCCGCAACAGCAACTGCTGCAGAAGACAGCGCTGTATTTTCACGTCGCGGCAGCCATGCAAAGGAAAGCAAGCCCTCGGCAAAACTAGCAACAGACATGCTGGAATTGAATCGTCCTTGACGACTACTTTTGCGGACATGCATAGAAGCAGGCAACCCACTGCGAGCGGCTGTGTCATGCAGACGGCTATAAAGTTCGGGGGTCGCAAAGGTGCAGGCGGGATCCGTGAGATGCAGCGTCAACCTTGGCATGTGCAACTCGCACAGCTGACATGCGCAGCACCGTAGCGCACGAGCGAGGAAGCATATGCAACTCGTCGATGCAAACCCGACTGCGCTTCGCCGGCCTCAGCTTTGTGGGGCGTCACAGGGTTCTGCCAAGCATCCGCGTGTCGCTCCGAGGTGACATGGCCTTCGACTTGGGAAAAGCCGTCCATGGCGCAACTTTGAAGCACGACGCTTTCAACTTGACCGGATTTCCACATCCACCAACGCCTTTTCTCTCAGCACGTCTTTGACAAAGCTGTTTTTCGCGATGCTGGTGGACGACTTGCGACAAAAACGCAGTTGCCCGCGTGACTTTGCCCCTCCCGGCGATGTACGCCCGGCCCCTTCGTGAAAGTGCAGCGTTGAGGCAGCATAATCTCGGAATCTTCTTCCGCCGTCATACCCTGGCCCTCAAGACCACGCGCCGTTTGTGGTCCGGGTCATGCCTTGGGTCGGGAGGTGTGGCCATGCAGCTTCTTCGCGAAGCTTTCTGTGATCCACAAAACACACACTTTCTGCGAACGCTCGGAATGTTAGTTCCGTTCCTTTTGGCGTCTCGATGCGTCTCTTCTGCGAAAGCCGTCTCCGTTGCACGGTGCTGCGTGGGCACTCTGCTGTACGACGAAACCGAGAGCAAGGACACACACCGACACACACATGCATCGTTGAAAATGTTCTTCTGAGCGCTGCTTCGCCGCACTCCCACACGAAACCCTCTATCCATAACACCCTGCAAGCGACGAAGTGATGATTTTCCTTCTGCAAGGGACCAGAAGTCCACGGCATTAGCGCGGAGTTGACGGAAATGTCGGCTCCAGAGCATGTCAGGCCCTGGGCCAGAATTCAGCTTCTGCTGTGAGTGGCCATCCCCGAATCCAACCCCCAAGAGGGGGGTATAAACCCTAAACCCTAAACCCTATGGGTTTATAAACCCTAAACCCTATGGGTTTGTAAACCCTAAACCCTAAACCCTAAACCCTAAACCCTAAACCCTAAACCCTAAACCCTAAACCCTAAACCCTAAACCCTAAACCCTAAACCCTTAAACCCTAAACCCAAGAAACCCGATACTGTGTCGTGCGAAGATCGGAGAAGCCCAAAAGGTTGCCACGTCTGAAAGTAAATTTAAAATAGATGCCCTTAAGACAAGCTTGGCATGCCAGAGGATCCCAATTAGCGGACCGGACAACCCCACATGTCTATCTTTTCTTTTTCTTGAAAGCAATATCTGCGCCTGAACGATTATATAGGCATAGTGGGATGTGTGTGTGTGATGTATGTGTGTGTGTGTGATGTGTGATGTGTGTGTGTGTGTGTGTGTGTGATGTGTGATGTGTGATGTGTGATGTGGAATGTGTGATGTGTGATGTGTGATGTGTGAGGTATGAGGTGTGAGGCGTGAGGTGTGATGTGTGATGTGTGTGTGTGTGATGTGTGTGTGTGTGCATGTGTGTGATGTGTGCGTGATGTGTGCGTGATGTGTGTGTGTGTGCGTGATGTGTGTGTGTGTGTGTGATGTGAGTGTGATGTGTGTGTGTGTGTGTGATGTGTGTGTGTGTGTGTGTGTGTTGTGTGATGTGTGTGTGTGTGTGTGTGTGTTTGTGTGTGTGTGATGTGTGTGTGTGTGTGTGTGTGTGATGTGTGTGTGTGTGTGTGTGATTGTGTGTGTGTGATGGTGTGTGTGTGTGTGTGTGGTGTGTGTGTGTGTGGTGGTGTGTTGTGCGTGGGTGTGTGTGTGTGGTGTGTGTGTGTATGTGTGTGTGTGGGTGTGTGAATGTGTGTGTGTGTGTGTGTGTGTGGTGTGTGGGTGTGTGTGTGTGATGTGTGTGTGATGTGTGTGTGTGTGATGTGTGTGTGTGTGATGTGTGTGCGATGTGTGTGTGTGTGATGTGTGTGTGATGTGTGTGTGTGTGATGTGTGTGTGATGTGTGTGTGATGTGTGTGATGTGTGTGATGTGTGTGATGTGTGTGATGTGTGTGATGTGTGTGATGTGTGTGATGTGTGTGATATGTGTGATGTGTGTGATGTGTGTGATGTGTGTGATGTGTCTGATGCGTGTGATGTGTGATGTGTGTGATGTGTGTGATGTGTGTGGTGTGTGTGTGTGTGTGTGTGTGTGTGTGTGTGTGTGTGTGTGTGTGTGTGTGTGTTTGTGTGTGTTTGTGTGTGTTTGTGTGTGTGTGTGTGTGTTTGTGTGTGTGTGTGTGTGTGTGTGTGTGTGTGTGTGATGTTGGTGGTGTGTGTGGGTGTGTGTGTTGTGTGTGTGTGTGTGTGTGTGATGTGTGTTGATGTGTGGTGTGATGTGTTTTGTGTGTGTGTGGTGTGATGTGTGTGTGTGTGTGATGTGTGTGTGTGTGTGTGTGTGATGTGTGTTGGTGTTGTGGTGTGATGTGTTTGTGTGGTGATGTGTGTGGGTGTGTGTGTGTGTGTGTGTGTGTGGGTGGTGTGTGTGTGTGGTGTGAATGTGTGGGTGTGTGTGTGTGATGTGTGTGTGTGATGTGTGTGTGATGTGTGTGGTGTGTGTGGTGTGTGTGATGTGTGTGATGTGTGTGATGTGTGTGATGTGTGTGATGTGTGTGATGTGTGTGATGTGTGTGATGTGTGTGATGTGTGTGATGTGTGTGATGTGTGTGATGTGTGTGATGTGTGTGATGTGTGTGATGTGTGTGATGTGTGTGATGTGTATGTGGTGTGTGTGTGTGTGTGTGGTGTGTGTCTGTGAGATGTGTGTGGGCGACTTTGTGCGCGCCGACACCACCGGGGTCTTATAGAGTATTAAGTTTGGACTACAGGAAGACGATATTTGCGAGGTTTCTGGGGGTTGGGTAGCCCCAAGGCAGTGATTACCACGCTTTTGACGAGGTTTGGAAGCGTGCGGAAGTAGACTCCCACAGTATTTGCTTTTGGCTTGGGGGGACTTTGCGCGCGCCGACAACACCGGGGTCCTATAGAGTACTACGCTTGTACTACAGGAAGACGATATTTACGAGGTTTCTGGGGGTTGGAAAGCTCCCAGGCAGTGATTACCATGCTTTGTTACGAGGTTTGGAAGCGTGCGGAATTAGACTCCCACGGTATTTGCGACGTTTTGGCTTGGGGGGGACTTTGCGCGCGCCGACAACACCGAGGTCCTATAGAGTACTACGTTTGTACTACAGGAAGACAATATTTACGAGGTTTCTGGGGGTTGGAAAGCTCCCAGGCCAGGATTACCATGCTTTGTTACGAGGTTTGGAAGTTCTTCATGTGGAGTCTTGTGCCGGAGGCGCGGGCGGGCAGCGGGCGGGGCGGGGCGGGGCGGGGCGGGGCGGGGCGGGCGGTGGCGGCGGGCGGTGGCGGCGGGTGTGCCACAGAAAAACAAGAGCCCCACAGTGACGTGGGGAAAAAAGGGATGTCTCTCAAGCAGTTTGTGTATTTCAATTTACTAACCTTTAGGGTGGTTTACAGGGTTTTGAAGTTTAGGGAGTTTAGGGCCCTGGGATCCTCCGTCGGAAAAATGCCAGCGCAATGAGCATCGAAGATCTCAAGACCCTTTTGGGTCCGAGCGACGCCCCGAAGTCCGACGTCAGCAGACGTCACTCGCGCACACATGCACGCTCAAGCAAGTTTTTTGCGAATTTGCGGGCAAGGCTCCTGATGTACTCTCCAACTACTTCTCAACAGCTAAAGCCTAAAGACCCTGCTTAATCTTAAGAACGGCCTCAAACCAGATCACTGCGTTGCTTACAGCGAATTTCGTGCCAGCAAAGTAACATGTCTGTCGCTGTTGCCATGGTGATCGCTTTCGTGCTCAGGTCTCTGCAAAGGAAGCGGACAGAGAACACATGCTTGTCTACGAGACTCGACCCATCAGTGGCAGGTTACTTGCGCTTGCCACTCTGCCACATGGCCAAGCGACGAAACTAGACTCTTAGAGCCTGTACTTGGAGGTGCATGGTACTTATTAACCAATTATAACTGTACTTATAACCCACTTATACGCCTCTTAAGTGCCCTAATATGGTTATAAGTACAGTCATAGGTACAGTTATGATTGGTTAATACGTACCATGAACCTCCAAGTTAGCATTAAAAAAAGCCCCAAGGCCCCCAAAGTGCAAACCGCGCCCGGGTTCAGCTCAGCGTGTCAAGCGTTCTCTGCGCACCTAAACTCCGGCGAGGGCACGGTGTTGCTTAGAGCTTAGAGCCTGGTCTTATCTGCGTGTCCCTAGGCACTTTCTTATCAAAAACCTTTTCCATGCACGACCAAGTTGCAAGGGTCGGTATGTGGGATGGCTGGAATGTCTTTTGTTTGGTTGGCAGTCACACGGAACAGAGGGACCTGGCAAGACTTGAAGGGTGTTCAGGAGGCATGGGAGTGAGGGGGCGGCTCAAAATCTGTAGGTGACAGTGTTTAGGGTTGCTTCAGCGACACGGGATGAGCATTACAAGCATCTTTATGGGCCTTGGCCCTCTCTGAAGCCCGGCAAGTGTGCCACATGATGCACAAGAAGCCCTCTCTCAACTGGTGATCTTGACATCCCCCCAAACTCAGCCCGCACAATCTTACAGGCGGTTCTAGAATTGGGGACTTCGGTTGAAGGATTGCTCCCAGAGACAAGAAGGCCTTTAGGGTGAGATCGGAAGCCGCCCCCTCCCCCCCCCCCTCCCCCCCTCCCCTCCCCAGGAGGAAACTGTCGTTGTGAGCTCCTTTCTGCATGTTGTCTTTTTTGAATAGGAGCCAAGTCTCTCTTCTGCAGACAAAATCGGTTTCACAGGGGAGGCTTCGTTGTTGCCACACCCGTTCTGCTCTCGCGAGTCTCGTTGCCGGGTTTGCTGGGATCACCCGTGCAGTGAGGAGCTGTTTGGAGGCAGACTGTGGCTTAGGGTTTCGAGGGGTTTTTAGGGGCTTATAAGGTTTTAGGGCTTATAAGGCTTAGGGCTTAGGGTTTGCAGATCCAAACTGCGGGGGTGCCTTCTCGGTAGGCTTTTGTTTGGGGGGGGGGGGGGGGTCGGGCCTTCTCAACAGAAGGCCCAAGAAGTTTGGGCGCGCCGTACAACTTCTTGAGGATTTAAGGTTGTTCAGGGTGCAAAATGAAAGCGATCTGAAAGACTCGACACCAGACAAAACCCCTACTGCATACCCCTGAAGGCCCTAAACTAAGCCCTTCTACTACTGCGAGACTTGAGCTATCGGGGTTGAGTTTTCTGGGTTTGTGTTCGAGTTTCCTGCGAATTGGGGATAGGGCCGTATGTTTGGACCTCGAATTGCAAGTGAAGCACTGGTGTTGCTGGCTAGCGACCACTAATGTTCACCGCGACATGAACATGGGTGGCATTTTTGAAACCCTTAGCCTGAAATGCCGCCGCCGCCACCAAAGAAGTATCGCAGCTGCAGGAGAAGCGCCAGCACAACGAGGAGGAAGGAGGAGCGAGCTTGGTAGAGGAGAAAAAAAAAGGTGCTGCTGAGACAGACAGCAAGGTATGCGTGTGCCGCGGCACCGCTGACGACAGTCAGAACACCCTTCAAGCATGTGGACTGGATGGACAATGTGCCTTTGAGCATGCGGAGATAGATGGGGTAGACGATTGGGAAGACCAGCAGTATGTTTGTCATCCAGCCGATCGCGCTGGCCCACAGAAAGTCTGCATACGATTCGGCTCCGTACGATGCAAGGGACTCAGGGTTGGCGACATTGAGAATGTCCACTAAGGAATAAAAGTTCAAGGGCATAGCAGCTGCAAGGCATGTGCGGTAGGGCACGTGAAGCTCACCCCCGACAGCGTCCAAAACGCTGGAACGCAAGGACTCCTGAACGTAGACGTTGAAAGCATCTAGGGGTCTTTCGTCCATCAGCATGCAAACTGGCTCGCCGGGCAAATAGGAGAATGCATCCTCGTCTGCCGCAGTGGATGCGGTTGGCTGGTGGCCTGCTTTCATCTCATTCTTCTGCTCAGGCCCCTCAGGTTCCGTCACTTCAGCACGAAAAAGCTCCCGAATCTGACGCTGCACCAGGCGGCGGTCTTCCTCCTCCGTGCACTGAGCACCCCGGCAGTCGAAAGACGCCATCTGCTCCAGCATCAGGGCATGGCTCCTCAACTTGATCTTGAAGGGGGAGGACCAGGCCAGCGCCACCAACAGCCCCAGAACTGCTGTGCCCATCGCCTTGGTCATCAGATAGCAGGGCGGCAGCTACAGCGTAGCGACTGCACGAAAACTAAACTGCAGAAACACAAATCCTGCTGCCCGCTGTTTCGACCCAGTCGCAGCACCTGAGAACACGCCAAATGGCGTCTGCCAGAAGCGGGCCGGTGCAACCGCGTTCAGGAAGGAAACAAGCTTATCCGTAGTGAGGACCTCCTTAAAACATTTGCTGTCGCAGGATCTTGCTTTTGAATGCGAAGACCTACGGAAGCCGAACACGGTTGCTAGGGAGCACACATTTCGAGTTGTTCTACCCCATACTGGTAGGGAGAGGAACCTCCAGAATCACTATCTAGGATGCCCCTTGAAACCCTCTGAAATATATTGCTCAATTTAGCTATAGCCTCCTGAAACCGTGTATGGGAGTTATTGGGGCCCAAACCCTATACCCTAAACCCTAAACCCTAAACCCTAAACCCTAAACCCTGCCAAAAAGGCACTTAAATTAGGGCCCCAGGTTCCATCTGAAGGTAGATCACCGTGACGAGCGTGAGGTTCATGGCCAGCGCCTTGGTCGCACCAGCAACCATGCCCTACAAAAAGGACCCGAAACCCTAAATCCTAAACCTGATAAACCCTAAACCCTCAACCCAAAACCCAAAACCCGAAACCTCCGTTTTGGGTTGGTCACTTTGTAAGAGAACCTTGAACCCCTAAAAATGAGGTAGAATTGGACCAGGATGCCGAGAGAAGCCATGGCGCAAGCCATAGTGGCAGGAAGGTCACCTAGCTGCGAAGAAGCCCCATACACCCCCCGGCCCCCCGGCCCCCCGGCCCCCCGCCACGCCCCCCGCCCCCTCAAGGATTGAGTTGTCCCGAGTCCTTTTAAGCCTTTCCCGGGCTGTTTATAGAAACTCTCTGCCCGCAAAAGCTTAAACCCGAAACCCTGAACCCCAAAGCCCCAGCAAGTTGCTTTTTGGGAGAATCTTGGGGTGGGGTGGGGGAGGGGGGGGGGGGAGGGGAGGGGCGGGAAGACATGCAAATATAGGTTTTGAGGAGCCTCTGGGCTGGTTTGCCGCCCTAAACCCTGAACCCGGACTCAGAGCCTGGTTATATGCCTTCTTGCTATGAAGAGCACTGCTCGGGTTTCCAGAAAAGTTCGCGAGAGCTGCTCTGGTGACTGTCTGCTTGTGGCCGTCTTGAGGGCATTCGGGGGGGACAGGTTCACACTTCAGGCTGTCTAGACATCAACGCATACCCTAAAGAAGCGCTTCACATCTTAAGCCGCTTAAACCCTGAACCTTAGACACTAAAAACTCCCAATTCAAAAATCCCTAAGCTCTCTAAACATCCTGAACCTTGAGGCGGCCGAACCCCCCCCCCCCCGCCCCAACACCTGAAGGACCACGCGAACCCTAAAATAAATCCATATCAAGGTGTATTTAAACCCTTTTGGGTTCATTTAGTCCCCACTTGGAGGTTAACTCTACTTACAAGTGGTTATAACCTTCTTCAGGGTACTTGTAACCCTACTTATGACTACCCATGAGCCGTCAAGTAGCCCTAAACCCTAAACCCTAAACCCTAAAACCTTCAAGCATGGCATTTGAGAAATTGAAGCAGACCTTCGCGACCCCGCCGTGCTTGGCGAAGGTGGCCAGCTCCAACCTTGGCTCTTTCTCTGACATCCGGGTTTAGGATTTAGGATTTAGGGTTTAGGGTTAGGGTAGGTTCAGGGTTGAGGGTTTGGTTCTTCCTTCCTGCAATCGGAACCCGCTTAGCCCTGAACCCTAAATCCCATAACAACAAAAAAAGGACCCCCCCCCCCCCCCCGGGCCCCCGCCAAAAAAAAGAAAGATGGTAAACCAAAAGCCCTTAACCCAAAACCCCCAGATCCAGGGCAACAGAGTAGCTGGCACCAGAGGCGCTGAAAATACTCATCGTCCCACAGCCTCAGAGGATTCGGCGCCCAACGGATGTTTTTAAACATCGGTCGGTTTAAGGTGAGGGTTTTGGGTTTTGGGTTTTGGGTTTTGGGTTTTGGGTTTTGGGGGTCTAGGGAAAAAACCCTAAACCCTCGGTTGAGGTTTGGGTTCACCCGAGCGAAGGCATCAAGCCAAGCCGCACCAGCATGGTTGACGACCGGGCGACGAACACGGGTAGTGCGTGAATCTGTCGAATCTTTAACGCCTGGTCCTTGGGGACCGAAGTTTAAGGCTTTCATTTAGGGCGACTGGTCATTGGCTCGGGCTTTCAGGAGAAACGGGCGAGAAAGGGCGGTTTTTCAGCGTTTGCTTCACCAAGGGTCCGTCTGGTGGATGCACGCGCGATCCAGCCAAAGGCGTAGCTGCTCGCATGGGTGCACTGCATGGTGGCCCAGGAAGAAGGCCAGAAGAAACACGGCCACGGGGAAGAAGACGAGAGCAGGAAGCAACCTCACAAGTGTGGAGGTCGGCACTAGTAACCCGCACTAGGAGGTCGCCTCACGCCTGAAGCGACCTCCAACACAGGGCACTTGTTGAGCCCTGATGTCCGTCCTAATCGCCCTATAGCGCCCCCTAAAGAGCTCCCAAAAGGCTCCCCAAAAGGCCGCAAGGCCGAACCGAGAAGCACCGGGTGGTGGCTGAGGCTGGGAAGGTCCCCATGGCTGGCGGCGACAAGGACCAGAGCAGCCAGCGACCACGCTGCCAGTGAGCAGACCACGGCCACCGGCAGGTTCCTGACCCGCAACTATAGAAGCAAGGGGTTTAGGGTTTAGGGTTTAGGGTTTAGGGTTTATAGGGTTTAGGGTGCGGAGCTGCTGCTGGTATTGTAGAAAGGAGTTAGTGTTGGGTGTTGAAAGGGTCAATGTACCCGGAAATCTCTTTTGGCTCAAGACTGGGCCATGTGCCTGGTAGTAAAAGGTGAGTGCCCTGTGGTTTGGGTTTGTTGTGTGGTTGATCCAGGGAAATCAAGGGATTCTGTTGGGGTTGACTTTTCGGTTTCTCGTCCCCCTTCGGGTTCCCCCCGTAGGTTATGAGCCCAAATTAGGCTTCCTGCGGTGTAGGTAAGATTCTACACTTGTTTGGCGCAATGGACATGTTGCGGCGTCGGTCGGAACCTGGAGTGTCATCCGCGGCCAATGAAGCCGAAGAAAATCGTGGTGATGGGGGTGAAGAACGACAACAAATGGTACAAGCGCTGACAGATGGTAGGGAGGTTGCAATGATACAACCAACGTCTCAGGTGGAAAACGAAGTGGTTCCGGTTCCAGCAGCGAATCCTTTCTGGAGCGAGCGGGCTCATGAAGAAATGAGACTGAGGCAATCAAGGCCAGCAAGTCTTCCTGCGAGCGGAGGGGATAGGAGTGGTGAAGAAACAAGAAGACCACCGTCGTTGCCAGAACTTCGGGATCGGGAACCTGTTCCAGCTGAGAGGCCATCTTCAGGTTTGATGGGCCAGATGGAAAGAGGGAATATTGGTGAAACACACGGCGAGGAAGAGCTTATTCCTGATCTGAGTGGTGAAGAACAAGGTGAAGATATGGCGGTGGTAAAGCGTGCGCTGAAAGAGTTGCTTGTGCAAACAAAGGAGCTGGGGAGCAGATTGCATCGGGTGGAGGAGAAAAGTTATACCTCTGCTGCATCTGGGTCAGCTTCGAGAGCACGGAGCACTGGAGTGGTGGACGCAAATGCTGCATATCCGTTGGGAATGACTCCAGAGAAGCAGTACTTGCCAGGACAAGTTTTCTACACTGATGGTATGGGTGGCTTCTGGACTGTGTTGCCTGATGGGACATGGCTGCCGATTGAGGGCTACGACCTTCCAAAGGGTTGTGACCTTCAACCCTTGCCTGAGCCCAGGAAAGGGGAGGTTCACGTGGAGGATGAGAAGGAAGTGCCAATGATGCACGTAACTGAAGGGAAGAAACCCTCCAGATTGCCTCCATTGAATTACCCCATGGGAGGTTCTGCAAGTGGTGGATATGCAAGTGGACCACCTGGTTTAACACATGTTCCGATTACTTCCTTGCCGTCAGGCGTTGATGGTTCTGCCGCACTGTTGGGAAATCAGCCCGGTTTTGTCTCAGCTCGGGAAACTTCAATGCAAGAGAACTCAGCAGGATCGGGTGGATATACAATGGTGGATGATGTTCCATATCGGTGGAAAATGATTGCTGGGAAGTTGGAATTAGAGAAGGTTCCGCTCACAGCGTTTATGCCCGGAATGGGACATGGACTGCCGCAAGGGCCTGGTGGAAAGGTCAGCTTACCTCCTGGAGCTGTGGTGCCACGTGGGATGCCAAACATTGGTGATAGTTCTGGAACTGAACGTCCGGAGGCTCTTGGGAAGCATGTGATGAGCCTTCCTACTTTGGCAGACTACACACCAAGCAATCCGACGGCACTAGGTGATTGGATCGCAATGATCGAACCAATGTTGTCTTCGCTGACAGATACAGGAAGAGTGTGGTGGCAATCCGTCTATACAAAGGCGTATGAGGCGTACGCCAAATGGTTGAGTGTTTCTCCGCTGGAAAGGTTGGGCATCAAGGCTGAGCTGGAAGGGCTCAAGGGGGTTCGAACTGTGCATGTTTTGTTGGAGCAGAGAGCGGTGTCTTTGCTGCTACAAGCGATCCCGGAGAGGTTGAAGACCGAGATCGTTTCCACTCGAATGTTGGGGTCGGTGATGATATTTTACAAGTTGCTGACAGTTTACCAACCAGGTGGAGCAAATGAGCGCAGCACAATGTTGAACTTCTTGGTGCAGCCATCCTCAGCAACCTCGATTTCGGAGGCTATTAAGGGAGTGCGACAATGGGCGCAATGGCGTTCCCGGTTAAGGGAGTTGCGAGCATCTGAGCCGGGTGCTACCTTGCTTATCAAGGGATTGGATGCTTTATCATCCGCGTTGCTGGCAAAGCACCCTACGGTGCATTTTAGAGTGGCATCCTTCCGGGAGAAATTGGGGGTGGACTACTCGCCGACCTCTGAAACTGCGACACAACTAGCTGAAATGTTACAAGCAGAATTCGAACTGCTATTGCATAGCGCTGGTGAACAAGAGGTGAAGCAGGACTCGGACGCCAAGAAAAGGGCCAGGTTGAACAAGGCCCAAAAGGGAACTGGTGACGAGACGGAGGAGGGTGACAAAGGCAAAGGGAAAGGAAAAAGGTACAGCGGAGATGGTGAACGTCCTTTCTGTTGGATCTATGGGAAAACAGAAGCAGGCTGCAAGTTCGGATCACGTTGCAAATTTCGCCATGACAAGGACTCCCTGGAGCGTGGAAGATGTTTTGAATGTGGGGCCATTGGCCATTTACAGCCGCAGTGTCCATACAAAGATGGTGTAAGTTCCAATGCGGACTTAAATCCTGAAAGGAATAGATCTAAAGGGAATTCTCCCAAAGGGGGAAAGGGCGGCAAAGGTGCAAAATGGGGAAATGCCAAAAGGGCAGAAGTGGCTGAAGTGGGAGATGAGATGGCTAATGCGGGGTTGGATAAAGGTTCTGCAAGTCCCTCATCACCATCAACAACCAATCAGGTCCTTGCTGAAGCGTTGGAAGTGCTGAAATCTATGAAGCTGTCATCAGCGCAGTCAGCATCAAGCGGAGATCCCAGTGTTCGAATGTTATGTGACTCTGGATTATTTCAGCAGGACGGGAGAGTGGCGTTGGTGGATACAGCTGCTACGCATCTTGTGCGGACGCTTTTTCCATGGGAATGTTTACCCGACACTACTGTTATGGTGCAAAGCGCGCTTGGTGGTGTGACAATGAGGATTACAGAGAAAGGGACGTTGATTAGGGAAGACAATGGGCCCCTGATTATCCCTCTCTGGTTGATTTTGGAGTTTGGGGCGAACCTCACCGTGATCAATGGGATGTGTCACGTGAGTGCAAAATCTTCGCTGGACCAACTCTTATGGTTTGAACATGGCTGTTTGGTTATGGATTACAAAACAGCTGAGAAAATGGTTTTGCATGCTGAAAGGCAGCGTGCGTCGTTGTCCCATTCTCAATGGAGGAATGGAAGGGCGGACTGTGGAGTCGGTTCGTCTGATGCCACGTTGTTGCCGAAGCAGGGAGAAGGCCGAGGAGTATGCGTTCTACATGTGGCCAGGGTTTCTGACACCAATGAGTGTTCGGGAATGGGCATGTTGGACTCGGGAGCATCACATCCTCTCAGATCACTTCGTCCTGGTGAACAGCTTCCGCAGCAAAAGGTGTTGGTGTCTTTAGCTGTTGGATCTCAGGAGATGTGTATTACCCCAGGTGGGACCCTGGTAACTCCTGAAATGGTAGATCCACTAGTGCCAATTGGCAAAGCGAGCGCCTTGGTTGGTCTCAGAGTTCAGTGGCGTGGTGGCAAGTGCACAGCCTCACATCCTGTTCTGGGAGAACTTCGCGTTCGTGATCTGAATGGGTGCCCTTGTTTGGAAAAGGAGGTGGCGCTTCAGATCATTGATGAAATGGATTGGTGTTCACCAAAGCAAGCATTGAAGGTGGCACGTATGGTTCAAGGGTGTCCGAATACGGACAACGAGGTGGCTGTAAAAGCGTCGTTGCAAAGCGCAGCGCGGACAGCGTCAGCGAATGAGGAGGAGTTCGTCCAGGCATGCTGGCGGTTTCTTCGGTGGTATTATGGGGATATACCAGAAAATATGCTGATGGAGCTGTTGCCACGTGGAGATATTGCGGCGTTGCCTTTCAACCGTCATAAAAGGAGACGGCTGGCACGAGCAAAAAGGGTGGTGGTACACCTATTTTCGGGAAAACAAAAATGGCATTTTCCCAGTCGGGATGTGGAGGTACTGGAGCTGGATTTGAAGAAAGGCGGTGACCTACATAATTCGAGCGTCTGGAAGTATCTTCTGCATCTGGCGGCTGAAGGAAAGGTGGTTGCTGTGGTTGGAGGACCTCCATGCAGGACAGTGTCAAGGTTGAGAGGTGAAGACGGTGGTCCACCTGTATTACGCCGACGCTGTGGGCCTGAACGGTTGGGATTAAAGAGTCTTCCTTGGCCACATCAAGAATTAGCTCAAAAGGATGGTGTTTTACTTCTGAAGATGCTTTTCCTATATGACGTGGCGGTGCATTCAAGGTGTGGAACTGCTGAAGTCATCAATGGGAGTTCTGTCTTCTTTGGTATGGAAAGCCCTGGGGACCCTGAACTCATAGGGAAGGATTTCTCTCAGAACGGCAAAACGGTCTTGAGTGCTGAGGATCTGGTGGATAGTTCTCAGGAAGGGCTCTCAAGTCCTACCTTCTGGAGTTGGCCAGAGGTGAAAAGCTTTTGTGAGCGTTATGGAATGTACGCTGCACATTTTGATCAGGGAGCATTGGGACATGCTCTGGTGAAACCTACGACTTTCCTGGTGTCTGATATGGAACTGTGGGAATCGTTGGAACAGGTTCGCGTGGTTGTTCCGTGGTCGGCAACATTCGCTTCTACCCTGGAAGAACGTATTGGGCAATCCTCCATATGGGCGCGATGGGCGTTTGGATTGGTTAAAAGAATACGTCACAGGTTGGCACAATGGTTGCATGAGAGCGATGCTGAACGGGAAGCTATGGTGTTAAAAAAGGAAGAACGAGAAGGGACGTTACGGAGGCTGACAACGGAGGAGCGAGCTTTCCGTGACCATTGTCTAAGGGGGCATATTCCCTTCCGACGTGATTGTCAAATTTGTGTGTCTGCCGCTGGAAAAGAGCGTCGCCATTTGAGGCGGAAACATGGGGATGCTTACACTTTATCATTGGACTTAGCAGGTCCATACAAGTGTTCAAAGGATGCTCACCAGCAGAAGCCACGACACGCTGTTATTGGTGTGTATCAATTTCCAATGTTGGATCCCAATGTGGGTCGCCCTCTTGAAAAGGAGGAAGATGCGGATGAGGTGGAAGATCAGGTGGCAGATGAAGGTGCTGGTGTTGGAGAATGGTTAGGCGATGCCGTCGCGAACTTCGAGGAGGAAGACTCTGCACCGGTGGAACCTGCACCAGTTCTGGAGGCAGAGGTGTTGAAAATCCAAGCTTCTGAAAAATCCTGGAAGGAACTGAAGGACCATTTGACCCAACCTGTCCGTATGATCAACTTCGTTATGGTGGAGCCGATTGTAGATAAACAGCAAACAACTGTTTTGTCGGCGGTTCAAAGAATGATGGTGCGCTTGCAGAGACATGGGTATCCGGTGTTGAGAATCCACTCAGATCGAGCGGGGGAGTTTGTCAATGCACGCTTCCGGTCCTTTTGTGAAACTCGTCTGATATATAGGACCACTGGTGATCCTGGAGTCCCGCAAACAAATGGGCGCGCTGAAGCATGTGTGGGTTTATTCAAACGTGGTGTGAGGTCGCTCTTAAAGGAGGCGCGACTCGGGCCGGCGTACTGGGCACTGGCTGCTCGCCATTGGTCAATGTTACGGTGGCAGAAAGCTGAAAGGGAGTTGGGTTTGAAACCGAAAGCACTGCTTCCCTTTGGTGCTCAGATTCAAGTCAAACGTCGTCCGTGGGAGTTGCTGGGTCCGGATGGAACAAAGAAAGGTCGGCAATGGGTCGATCGTACGCAGCCCGCGCTTCTTTTGGGTCCATGCGATGACCTACCTGGTGGTTATTGGGTGGAAGCTCAAGGGACTGCCAAAGATCCAGGATGAACTGGTGTTATTTCCCTGCACTACGATTTTTTCCAATATAAAGGAACCACCTGCATTGGAGCTGGAAGGGGTGGTAGAAGAACAGGAGCCTTCTTCTCCAGAGCATCGTCTCAAGGGGAAAAAACCGGCGCTTCGGTTCGCTGATGAGGAAGGTCCTCCTTTACCTCCGCCTCACGATCCTCCGGCTCGCCATCGGTTAAAGGACAAAAGCCCGGCCTCTTCACTGCGTGGTCATGTGGGCTCCTTGCGCTTGCTTCGCAAGCGGGGGGAGAGTCCGCCCTTAGAAATTTTCGAGGATGACATGCAGGGTTTGGGGGAGCTGGAAGAAAATGCAGATGTTGAGGACAATGTTCCTGGTGATGAGTATTGGCCGACATGCTGTTCTCCTCATGAAGATGCTTATTTGGTCTGCAAAAGTGAGACTGCCGAGGATGGAACGCAGTTGGAAAAAGAAGAACAAAAAGCCAAGTCAATGTATGAGAGGTCTGTGTATGATTACGTGGACTGTGAGGAGCTTTTGGAAGGGATTGTATACCCAAAGAGGGTGAATCGGAGAGGTGGTATCAACAATTGGTGTACAAGTACGCGAGCTCTGGTGTTGGGCCACTATACTCATGGCGGAGTGTGTGGTATTACAAAAGAGACCCATCGAAGGCCATGGCTATGTCGTTATTTGACATCATTTGTGAAGCACCACAATCCTGAAGCCAAATTTTCTGCTCTTCAGATCTCGTGCAATGCTCCGGTATCATTGCATAGGGATAGTCACAATGAAAAGCATTGCTGCAATTATGTGTGTGGCTTTGGTGACTATAAAGAGGGTCAGCTGTGGGTTGAGGATGAAAAGGTTTTGGAGGAAGGAGCTGAAGTGGTGGAGCAATCCTATGGGAAGAAAGTCTTACCTGGAAAATTGGTGGATATCCACTGGAACTTCATGTCGTTCTTTCCGAGAAAACTGCATGGACCTATGCCTTGGAAAGGGAACAGAGTATCCTTGACAGGGTACACACCTGTCTTTATGGAGCGATTGAGCTACAAGGATAGGTGCTATCTACTCCAATGCAAGTTTCCTCTTCCGGAACCACAAGCTGAAGAAGGTGAAACAAAGAAATGGTTAAAAATGACGCTGAGAGAAACCTCGCTGGACGACCTTGCAGAGGAAGTCGACTACGCTGTGTTTGAAGCGCATCAATGGGCTCTAGAGGAGCATTTGAGTATTCGACGCCTAATTGCTGAACAGGAATGTTGCATTTTGGACGAGTTCCATGGATCGGCCAATGAGTCGAACGATGAAAAAGGATTGGAGACCAGAGAATGGCTGGTTAAAGCAAAAAGGGTTGAGGAACAGCTCTCGAAGTTTTTGGTCAAAGCAGCTCAAGTTCAGCAAGTGGTACAAGAGAATACTGCACTGGAGGCAGCGGAGGAGGTCGAGTTCCTGCAAACAAAAACAATCCCTACACAAGAAGCCATGCAAGAGCTGGAAAAGTGGAGGGAATCATTGTCGGACGAGGTGAATTCTTTGGTTAAAGAGTTGGAGGTGGTGGAACCAACAACTCAAGAAAAGCTGGACAAATTGGCGGAAGAGCCTAATGCACCAGTGATTGAGTACGTTCCCAGTCTGGTGGTGTTTACCCGAAAGCAAGGGACAGGGAGGAGGCGTGCCCGTATCTGTGCATGTGGGAACTTTATTTCGTCAACGGCAGCTACAGAATACGAAGGGCCAAGGTCCCTCAGTCGTCACTCGCTGTACGCTCCAGGTTTAGATTCAACTACATTTAGGTGTCAAGTGAGGCACGCAGCACATATGGTGTGGATCATCGCTGGCTTAGACATCTCCAAAGCTTTTCTAACGGCGCCGATGAATAGGGCGCAAAGAGAAGGGCGTCTGGTGGTGGTGCAGCCCCCAAGGGCGGCGGTGAAATTGGGTCTTTGCACAAAAGAGGAGCGGTGGATTGTGAGGAAGGCCTTGTACGGTTTGGCCGAAAGTCCTGCAGCATGGGTGGAGTGGCGAGACCAACGTCTTCAAGGCATGTCTTGGGTGTCAAAGGATGGACAAGCAATGAGCTTTCAGAGGTCCAATGCAGACCCAAGTCTGTTCCTTATTATGGCACAAGAGAAGCCGGAAGGTGTAAGCAAGTTGGTGGGGACAATGGGTCTTTACGTGGACGATTTTTTGATGGCTGGGACTATGACAGTGCTCCGGGAAGCCTTGGAACAGATCAGGAAGGAGTGGAAAACTTCTGAACCCGAGTTCTGTGGTCCAGGCTGTGGTGATGGATTCCTGAAGTTTTTGGGTGTCCAAATCTGGTACCGAAATGGCAGCTTCTTTCTCAACCAGGAGGACTTCGTGAGAGATTTGCTAAACCGAAGAGGGTATCAGATTGATGAAACTGGAAAAGGTAGTAACCTGCCAATGGTGAAAGAAACTCCAGGTGAAGAAGAGGAGGTGGATATTCCCTCCTTGCGAGCGGCTCAAGGTGCCGTAGGGGAGTTCCTCTGGGTGGCAATCAAAACTCGACCTGATTTGGCTTTCTGCACAAGCCAGTTGTCTTTGTGGACATCCCGAAGGCCGCGATTTGTGGTTAAAAAGGCTGAGGAGGTATTTCGATACCTTGCTGCAACTCCAACGTTAGGCCTGACGTTTGGTGCAATCGCAACATGCGAAAAAGAAAGGAATGAGGTGTTGCGTTATGGGCGAGGCGTCAAGGTGGTGGAGTCTTACGCGGATGCTAGCTTTGCAGCAGGTGAAAACGAAAAGAGCCACTCAGGAGCGGTGGTGGTTTGGGGTGATTGTCCAGTGATGTGGGCAACGCAGAGACAATCAACGGTGGCTTTGAGCACTGCTGAAGCTGAATTGCATGCGTCTATAGAGGGAGCAACGATGATCCAGTCGTGTACCCCTATAATTGCCGCTTTGGTTGGAACAGGTGAAGAATCGCTGCAAAAGGTGCTGTATACAGATTCGGTTTCGACGTGTTCAATCATTCAATATCCTGCTGGTAGCTGGAGAACAAGACACCTGAGAATTCGAGCAGCTGGTGTCAGGTCTCTGGTGGACCGTGGTTACATGGTGATAGCGCATCTTCGTGGTGAGTATATGATTGCTGATCTGTTGACAAAATTGATGAGTGGACAGGTTTATGCAAAGCAAAAGGCACTTTGGGGTCTCCAACTGTTAGTGCAAGGAACTGACTTGAAAAGGGCCTCTCTTGCGATGGCGGTCATGATGGTGGCTGCATCCCTGCAAGGGATGGCAACAGGTGGAGAAGAAGTGTCAGCTGCTGGTTTCTTTTGCTCAGAAGAAGGGGTGTGCCAGGTCGCCAATACATCTACGGTTATGGTTCTGGCTCAAGGTATTGAAATGGTTATCAACAATTCAGACCTTGTTGCGTATTTGGTGGCAGCAATCATAATCTGGGAATTGACATGGTGCCTCTTTCGGCGGCTGTACAAATGGCTGTGGATCAAGAAAGTGGTGGTTATTCCTGCGAGTGCCACTCTGTATACAACAGTGGGTGGGAACTGTATGCACGCAAGCAGTGATTGTGATGTTCTGCGATATTCACAGCCCAGGGCTAAGACGCTTTGCAAGCATTGCCTCAAGGATGGCTGGGTGGTGAATGCTGAGTTCCTTGGTGAGGAACGGGCCGCTGGAACGTAAACTTTTTCAAGTTCGAGGTGAAGAAATCCTCAGTGGTAAGGGATTCGGCCAATGAGCTGAAGGGGCGTCCTGGAAGACGTAAAACCATAATGTGCATTTCAAGCAGCTGGCTGCTGCCTAAACGGTGGTTTTTGGCCCAGGATCTGCACCTCCAACGTGTCCTAGGAAATCCTAGGACAGGGGGAGTGCGGAGCTGCTGCTGGTATTGTAGAAAGGAGTTAGTGTTGGGTGTTGAAAGGGTCAATGTACCCGGAAATCTCTTTTGGCTCAAGACTGGGCCATGTGCCTGGTAGTAAAAGGTGAGTGCCCTGTGGTTTGGGTTTGTTGTGTGGTTGATCCAGGGAAATCAAGGGATTCTGTTGGGGTTGACTTTTCGGTTTCTCGTCCCCCTTCGGGTTCCCCCCGTATAGGGTTTAGGGTTGAGGGTTGAGGGTTGAGGGTTGAGGGTTGAGGGTTGAGGGTTTGGGGTTTAGCGGGAAGCCGAAAGCCCCCATGAACCCTCAAAAGGGAGATAGGGGTTTTTTGGGGAGGTGAGTTTGGGGCTTCGGGAACCCGAAGCCCAGAACATCCTGAACCCCCCAACTGCCCTTTCATAAAGGGGGTTTATGTACCCTACTATTATGGTTAAAGGGTAGCTGGGGGGTGCTGGATGACAACCCTACTCAGTTTTCCTTCCTATAGGGCCTTCAACTTAAGGGTTTGAGGGTATTAGGATTTGTAGGATTTGTCACCCCAAGACTTGCACAGGACCGAGGCTCAAGAATAGGCACATTGCCAAGAACTTGGCCCAGCTCTGTGAGCCACAACGATGGCTCACGAAAACCTGGAGCGGGCATTTCAGAAAATAAGGCTTCCCGCAGGGGGTTCGGCACCTTTCGATTGCCCGTGACTGGTCTTCAGCAAACACGAGATTGCACAACGTTCTGCGCAGTTCATGCTAGAGGCGGCCTGAGGTCAGCAACCCTTCGCCTCTTGTCAACGCCTTTAACACCAAGTTCGACGGCTGTTCACTCGTATGAACGGAAAAGACAAGGATGCCTCTGTGACAGGTTGAGCTGTGAAAGGATTGGGCGCTCGGGGTGTCGGCTTTCTTGACTAGGACATTGGGCGAAGCCACACCCCTTCAATACTCGTCAACAAATAAGATGCATATCATATATATATATATATATATATATTCTCTATATATATATGTATATATGTATAGGTAAGTACAATATATCTGTATATATATACACACACAACAACAAAGATGTAATTTCCAGATGTCCATCGATCCGCGCCAAGCAGCATCCACGTGTTCAACGGAGGAAGTGCGGTCGAAAATGTTGGCACCTGCCAACAACACCTCAGGAAGCAGGCTGCGGACAGACAGTGTAGCAAACCACTCCAAAAAGGACAACCAATCAGCCCTTGAAGCCTTAAGCCCGCGAGGCCCCACAGAAAACCGTGAACTTCCCAGAAGGACTGCTTGTTCGAAACGGCCTCCTGCTTGGTCGGTATCTTGCTGGCGTGGAAGCCGCCCGCCACCAGGAGGCCTGATCCCAGTGTGTCTCATGGGCACTGTAGGATTTTGGGATACACGGGCTCGAGGGCCTTTAGGTTTCCGGGCCCTCCAATTAGGTTTCCGGGCCCTCCAAAGGTTGTCCCTAAACCCAAACCAAACCCTTGAACCCCACCAGGAAAAACAGCCAAGCCAAGTCGGGATCTGCCCTTAGTGGGCTTTGTCGGGCGCAGTGTGGGCTTTGTGGGGCCAGGACTCAAAGCCTGTTGGTCTTAGGGCTTCAGCCTAACATAACCGGGCGTAAGCAGAGCTTATAAGGTTGAAGGGAGATTGCTGCAGCAGGACTTGCAGATGAGTGAAGGTTGCAGGGGTAGGGACGGAAACAAAAGCAGGTTGCGCCGTGGGACGTCCATTTTTGCAATGCGTACTCCACGGCGTTTAGGTGTGTTACTTGCATGAGTTGTATTGCCGGGTCAAATTGAGAAGGTCTCACGGCTTGTTGGGGGTAGTTTCCATGCCTCAAAAAACGTTAGAGTCCCTAAACCCGAGACCATCAGCCTGGCAGGTCTGGCACGAAAATGGCGCCCCAGTTGGCAAGGATCCTCATGTGGGCAGCTGGGAGCAAAAGGGCTTCTTACTTGGAGGTTCATGGTACTTAGGGTTTAGGGTTTAGGGCTTATTCACCATATTGGGGCACTTAAGGGGCTTTTAAGTACTAAGTACCATGCGCGGTTCATCAAAACGTCACAACGTCAAGTTCCGGTCTTCAGTTCGAGTACTTGCTAGTACTCCCAAACCAATGAGGGAGGCCCTAAATTCATAGCAAAGCCTCAAGCACCTCACTCTTAGGATAGCTCCATGGTCCCTTAATATGGGGACCCATTAAATACCCTTATGTACCCTGTACAACCCAAGGCACCATGCTTCAGATCATGAAGGGACCTTCCTTTAGACCCACTCAACGGCCGGAAGCTCTGGGGTTCAGAGTAATCTTATGAGTGCCTAGGGTGTGGCTAGGTTTTTTCACGCGACACCTAAAACCGTAGAATAGCGCTCAGCCCCGAAGTTCAAAGTCTAAAGATCCCCAAACTCTAAACCCCAAACCATAAACCCCAAACCCCAAACCCTACTCCGAAACGCTAGAGCCCTAACCCTAAACCCCCCAGAGCACATCCCCCCCTCGCTATTGGAGCGGTGCCGCGAAGGCGCTGGCCAACCGACGTGGCACGGAAGAGGCCCTCGGATCGCACCTCCTCGAAGGACTCCGGACGCCGAAGGCGCTCCATGGGGGTTCGGTACACCCTAAGCCCTAAACCCTACACCCCCTTAGCCCTGAGCTAGTTAAGCCCTAATTAAGAACCCTAAAACCCTCAAAGCCCTAAACCTTGAGATCCCTGAACCCTAAACCCTACACCAACCCCGAGAAGGCCTGGAGGAAGTTCCGGCACTGGAAGGGGGTGGAGCTGAGCCAGAGTCCCACCGAAAACCACCCTCAGCACGCCCATGGGCGTTGAGCCGACAAAACCCCAGGAACAAACAAGACTGCCTTATTAACAACCCATAGCCGGACATAACATGACATGTGAAGCTCAATTTCAAGCGATCCACTAGAATTCGGTCTAGTTTAGCAAGCCGAGGGCATTTGCTCAAAAATCAAACCGCTCCCACTCAGCTCATCTGCCTAATGAGCAGACAGCAATATCTCCAAACCTACCAACACAATCCCAACCTCAAGTGGCCTAAACTGCGAAGCTCCGCAAACACTTGAAGCCTAAACCCTAAACCCTAAACCCTGAAACCCAAAACCCAAGACCCTAAACCCTAAACCCTGGAAGCCTAAAACACCCCAACGCGGAACCTTTGGATTTGCGGCTTTGAGGCTTTATAAGGCTTTGCGCAATGCGGTCGCGTACCCCTCACACCCCACATCTCCATCCCAACTGATGGATTAAGCTATGCCATGGCTGTGTGGTATTGGGAGGATTCTGGAGCCTTGCAAACCTGAACACTAATTACCCCTTCAAGGACGACGGCCCTTTGCATGTAGGTTCTTTCAGCGGCTCTGCGTTGCAAATCGTCGCGGGGGAGAGCACAGCCTGCGAGAAGATGTTCGTCGACTTTTCGCGCGCGTGGCGCGCTCTAAGCATGTTGAGGGAAGTCCACGGCATTAGCGCAGAGTTGACGTAAGGCCGGCTCCAAGCCCTTCAGGCTCTGAGCCAGGGTTCAGTGGTTGCTGTGAACTGTAGCATCCCGAATCAATCCCCTCCCCCCCCTAGAAGCCCTGAGTTAACTTAACGCCCCAAACCTGTTGTGCATTGCTCGGGAAATCGGGAAAAGCACAAGGCACGGCTGCCACCTCTAAAAGCGATATGCCCTTCTAAGGCACGTGGGCATGTGAGAGGAAAGGTCTCTTTAGCAGATTGTGTGTTTCATGCTAAACCTTCAGGGTCTTTACACGGTCTACAGAGTTTCGCATTTAAATTTAAGAAGGCACCAAGATCCTCCGACCCTTTTGGGTCCGAGCGATGCTTCGAGGGTTGGAAGTTCGAAGCAAGCAGACCTCGCGCACACACGCACGCACGCACATGCGCAGACAAAGACGCACGCACATTCACATTCACATATACACACACACACACACAACCAAAGTATTTGCGAATCTGGAGCGGAACTCCCGATGCACTCTCCGGCTACTTTTCAGGTACTTAAGAACGGCCTCAAACCAGATCACTGCTCTGCCTACGGCATATTTCACGCCAGTGGCTCTCAGACTCTATGATCGAAACGTGTGATGTTCGTGGTTGTTGTCGTGACCTTGGTTTTCTGCTCAGGCCTCTGCATAGGAAGCAGCCGGAGGAGCAAATGTTTGCTCTACAAGCAGACCCATCAGTGGCAGGGCAGCTTGCAAGCGCTTGCCACTCTGCCACATGGCCAAATGACGAAACCAGACTCTTAGAGCCTGTAAGAAGTAAGAAAGCCCCGAGGCCCCCAAAGTGCAAACCGCGCCCGGGTTCAGCTCAGCGTGTCAAGCGTTCTCTGCACACCTGAACTCCGGCGAGGGCACGGTGCTGCTTAGAGCCTGGTCTTATCCACGTGTCCCTAGGCACTTTCTTATCAAAAACCTTTTCCATGCACGACCAAGTTGCAACGGTATGTGGGATGGGTGGAATGTCTTTTGTTTGGTTGGAAGTCGCACGGAACAGAGGGACCTGGCAAGACTTGAAGGGTGTTCAGGGGTTGCGGGAGGGGCGGGTCAAGATCTGTAGGTGACAGTGTTTAGGTTTGCTTCAGACAGCGACATGGGCTGAGCAGTGCGAGCATCTGCCTTTCTGCAGCCCGGCAAGTGTGCCACATGATGCACAAGAAGCCCTCTCGCAACTGTTGATCTTGACATCCCCCTGTCAAACTCCAGAGACAAGAAAGCCTTTGGGGTAGATTGGAAGCCGGTAATCACAGCCTTCATGTGATCCACTGCTTGATTTTGGACCTAAAGCCATGAAAAAGGGGTTTCACTTAAAAATCACTTAAAGCTCTGGGTATCGCTCCGCTCCCCATGAACAACCTGAAAAAGGGCCCCCCCGAGAAGGTATTCCTTAGGGTTTAGGGATTAGGTCGCAAAAAAATTTAAAAAAAGTTGAGGAATAACGGGTTTAGGGATTAGGGCTCAGATTCTAGGGCTGAGGAATAAACAAGTTTTAGGGATTAGGGCTCAGATATCAGGGTTGAGGTGGGAAGGCGTTCGGAATGAAGGCATAGGGATTAGGGTGAAAACATTAGGGTTGAGGAATAACAGTGTCTAGGGTTTAGGGCTTCGGGTTGGAAAATTAAGCTTGAGGGACGAGGGCTGAGAGATTGAAGCTAAGGGCTTTGGCCTTCGAAATTAAGTTTTAAGTAGTCATGACCCTAATTTTAAATCGGTTTAGTATTGGGTTGCTTTTTCTGCTGGGATTTGGGTCCAGGTGCTGTTTGTTGTTCGGTGTTTAGTGTTAGGGGGAAGGGATTACATGGGTATCGCGTTTGGGAAAAGGTATCGCTCTCCCATTCCCAACCAAATGACGCTATTCACTCTGTACACACATATTATGTAAGCGCTCAATTTACTCTTCTCTCATATATCTTTTCATTTGCGGCATAAAAAGCTCAATCCTTGCGACCTGCATAATGATAGACATGATAGATGTCAGGGAAAGAGAAAACGCTTGATGCATAACAAGGCATCCTTTGAATCTCGCGAAAGAACGAAGACTGCAATCTGATCCCGTCGTGCAGTAACCTTCGCTTCGGTCTCATGGGTTCGTTGAGATTGTAATCGCATAAACACAGTCATCAATGACAGTCAAACTTCGCAAGCCAGGCAAGTTCACGCCTCGAAGATTCCCGTCATTATAGACACAGAGACATTGTAAATTTGGCAGATCCACTCCTTGCAGTCCTTGCTGAAAATCCTGTCCGAAACCCAGCTCTTGAAGGCCTCTCGGCAAAACCACTCCCTCCAAGCTTTGATCGAAAGCAAGACCGAAGTGTAAGCGGCGGAGGCCGCTCGGCAAGATATCTCTCCGCAGGCTCTGATTGAAAAAGTCACCAACGCACAAGCATTGAAGGCAGCTAGGCAACATGACACCCTCACTTTGGTCGAACTCACTCCCGAGAATCAGCTGTTGAAGACTGCTCGGCCACACGACTCCTTCTAGGCTTTGGTTGAAGTTGGAGCCGTAAGGACCGACAGTCAGGTCTTGTAGCCCATCTGGCAAGTTCACTCCTTGCAGGCTCTGGTTAAAACCTTCGCCCAAAGTCAAGCTTTGAAGACAGCTTGGCAACCTGACTCCCTCAAGGCTTTGGTCAAAGTTGAGACCGAAAGTCAGGTTTCGTAGCCCATCTGGCAAGCTCACTCCCTGCAAGCTCTGGTTAAATGCGGACCCGAATGTCAAGCTTTGAAGACAGCTTGGCAATGTGACTCCCTCAAGGCCCTGATTGAAATCAAGACCAAAAACCAAGTTTCGAAGACCCTCTGGCAATGTCACTCCTTGCAGGCTTTGATTAAACGCGTGACCGAAAGTCAAGCTTTGAAGACCCACGGGCCAGATCGTCCTTTCCAGGGGTTGGTTGAAACGGACACCGAAAGTCAAATGTTGAAGGCCCCTTGGCAAGGTTCCGGTCAGGGCATGGTCATATGAAAACCCAAAAGTCAAACTTTCGAGGCCATCAGGCAGGCTTGCACCATCCAGGCTCTGGTTGAAGTATGGACCGAACGTCAAGCTTCGAAGGCCGTGTGGCAGGATCTCTGAGATCTCTGAGAGATCCCAAGACCAGTAGAAATTCTCTGTCAGGCTTTGAAGACTCTGTGGTAAGATCACTTCCTCCATGCCTTGGTTGAATTCATGCCCGAAAGTCAACTCTTGAAGACCGTCTGGAAAATTCACTCCCTGCAAGCTCTGGTTGAAGGCCCTCCCGAACGTCAAGCTTTGAAGACCGCTGGGCAGTATGACTCCTGCGAGGCTTTGGTTGAAACTGTCACCAAAAGTAATCTTTTGAAGACTGCTCGGGAACATGACTCCTTCCAGGGTTTGGTTGAAGTGGCAGCTATGACCGAAAGTCAACTCTTGAAGGCCGTCTGGCAAATTAACTTCCTGCAGGCTCTGGTTGAATGCACTCCCAAATGTCAAGTTTTGAAGACGACGTGGCAACGTGACCCCCTCGAGGCTCTGGTCGAAGTAGTCACCGAAAGTCAGGTTTCGTAGCCCGTCTGGCAAGCTCACTCCCTGCAAGCTCTGGTTGAATGCGCCCCCGAATGTCAAGCTTTCAAGCCGGCTTGGCAACGTGACTCTTTCGAGGTCCTGGTCAAAGAAGCCATCAAAATTAAAGGTCAAGCTTCGAAGACTTTGAGGCAAGTGACATGAATAGTCTCCAGGCGGTGGGCAGCCTTCCACTTCCAATCTTGTCACTCCCTCCAATGCAAATTCCTCTTGCGTATGCCCCAGAACGAAACGCATTGCAACAATCAAGTCCGTGGGCACAAAAGTACACGAGAGGCAGCAGTTGCTTGTAATACCCTGCTGCTCCAAGGTTTGATCCAGGCACAGTGGTGCAACGTGGTGCAGCACGAGACGACTTCCAGGCTTGTCCACTTGCTCCGAAACCATCTTCCATACCGAACGGCCAGGGGTCCAAGGAGGCACGGTCAGCTGTAGCCCTTGACCTCCCATGTAAATCACCTGGAGGTCGATTGACGCGAGGCCACCATGACCACTGCGGTTTTCGCTTGACATTGCACCGAACTGCCAAAGGCTTTGCACTGGCACCGGTGATGCTGACTGGCTAATGCTACTGGTGCATCTTTACACATTTGTGCCAGTCATACCGCTTCCAGGACTCCCGCCCCTACTGCCGCTACTGCGACCATGACAGCCAATGGTCCCTTCATATGAGGACCCATTATATACCCTTATGTACCCTATGCAACCCAAGGCCCCAGACGTCAGACTGTGAAGGGACCTTCCTTTAGACCCACTCAACGGCCGGAAGCTCTGGGGTTCAGAGTAATCTTATGAGTGCCTAGGGTTTAGGAATTTGGCTGGATTCTTACGTGCGACACCTAAACCGTACAACTCCCTAACCGGCAGCGCTCAGCCCTAAGCCCACCTTCCAAAGATCCCCCAAACCCTAAACTCTAACCGGTGCCGCGAAGGCGCCAACCGATGTGGCACGGAAGGGGCCCTCGGATCGCCCCTCCTCGAAGGACTCCGGACGCCGCGCTCCATGGGGGTTCGGTACACCCTAAGCCCTAAGCCCTAAGCCCTAAGCCCTAAGCCCTAAGCCCGAAGCCCTAAGCCCTGAAATCCCTAAACCTTAAAAATCCCTAATCCCTAAACCCTAAAATCTAAAATCCCTAAACCCTAAAGTCTACCCTAAGCAGTCCGGAGGAAACGGAAGTTCAGCCGCTAAAGAAGGGGTGGAGCTGAGCCAGAGTCCCACCGAAAACCCCAAACCCTCAGCACGCCCATGGGCGTTGAGCCGAAAACCCCAGGAACAAACAAGAGTGCCTGATAACAACCAAACTTGTGTAATCAAAAGCTAACTTCAACACATATTGTCATCAGCATACCCAGACATAACACCATGTGCGAAACATAATTGCTACCGATCCACTAGACTTCGGTCTAGTTAAGCAATCCGATGGCATTTGTCTCAAAAACTACTCGCTCCCGCTCAGCTCAGCAGACAGCAATTTCTCCAGAGCTACCAACACAATCCCAACCTCAAGTGCCCTAAACTGCGAAGCTGGTTTAGGGTTTAGGGTTTAGGGTTTAGGGTTTAACCTTTGCATCTCCGTCAGAACCAACTTACTGATGGATTGAGCTACGCCATGGGTGTGTGGTATTGGGAGGATGATGAAGCGAGCCTTGCAACCCAAACCCATGGTTGGGATAGTACTAAAGACCTTTGAATTTCCATTCCTTATTGGGTTTAAGTACCTGTGAACATGTAAACTGTTACCCAACCATGACAAAGTAAACCCTTCATGGACGACGCTCCTTTCCATGTCGGTTCTCACAGCGACTCTGCGCTGGAAATCGTATCGTCGCGGGGGAGAGTACAGGGTGCGAGAAGATGTTCGTCGACTTCTCGCTTGCGTGCCGCGCTTTAAACATGTTGGGAGTTTACGAACATCAGGGGCGCCAGATATACCCCCCCAAAAAAAGAAAATATATAACAGGATTCCTTTGGACTAAGAACCCCAATAACGGTACCCCTATATCGGAAACCCCCTTGTTGGGGGAGAAGTCCACGTCCTTCGCGCGGAGTTACAAGGTCGGCTCCAAGCCCTTCAGGCTCTGAGCGCCAGAGTTCAGCGGCTGCTGTGAGCTGTAGCATCCCGAATCTCTAAGGGTAGTTACATGGTCCCTTAGTAAGGGTACCGATGATATACCCCTTAAAATACCCTATACAAGTTAAGGGGCCATACATCAGAACCCTTTAAAGGAGGTTAGCCCCTAGAGAATCAAGCCCCTGCAGGCCCTGAGTTAACTTAACGCCCCAAACCTGTTGTGCATTGCTCGAGAAATCGGGAAAAGCACAAGGCACGGCTGCCACCTCTAAAAGCGATATGCCCTTCTAAGGCACGTGGGCATGTCAGAGGAAAGGTCTCTCAAAGAGATTGTGTATTTCAACGCTAAACCTTCAGAGTCTATACGGTCCACACGGTTTCGCATTTATCAAGGCTCTAAGATCCTCCGTTGGAAAAATGCCAGCGCAACGAGCATCGGAGATCTCACGACCCTTTTGGGTCCGAGCGATGCTTCGAGGCTTGGAAGTTCGAAGCAAGCAGACCTCACGCACGCACACACGCACGCACACACACATACACAGACACTCGCACGTATATATACACACACACACGCACGCATATTATTTGCGAATTTGGAGCGGGGCTCCCGATGCACTCTCCGACTACTTTTCAGGTGCCAAAGCGAAAATTGCGTAAACCCTTCTTAAGAACGGCCTCAAACCAGATCACTACATTGCCTACATACAGCGTATTGACTCTCAGACTCTGTGATCGTGTGATGTTCGTTGTTGTTGTTGTTGTTGTTGTTGTTGTTGTTGTTGTTGTTGTTGTTGTTGTTGTTGTTGTTGTTGTTGTTGTCATTGTGACCGTCGTTTTCTGGGCCTCTGCATAGGAAGCAGCCGGAGGAGCACACATGTTGCTCTTCTACCAGACCCATCAATTGCAGGTTACATGCGCGTGCGAAGCTCGCGCCTCACCCCGTTAACCCTTTTAAAAGGCTCGAAACCGAGAGCCGCCCAACCCCCCAAAAACACATGGAGAGGGTTCTTGGAACCCTAAACCCTAAACCCTAAACCCGAAACCCTAAACCCTAAACCCTAAACCCCTAGGTGCTGTTTGATCCTTCGTGGAGCCGTGACATTCAGCTCAGCCTGTCAAGCGTTCTCTGCACACCTCAACTGCGACAGCAAGAACTCTGTGCTCTTGCGGGCACGGTGTTGCTTTATATAGGGGCCTTAATAATGTTCTTTTTTTTTTTGGGGGGGGGGGGTTATAGGTATGTTTAATCAAGGGACCCTAAGGGAATGCGTATATTCGAGGCCGGTGTTGCGTGGCTTGGCTTGGCACTGCAGACTTGAGAAGCCTTTCCATCGCGCGGCCAGGTTGCAGGGCTTGGTAGGTGGCATCGGTGGAAGGTCTGGTGGCTGGCTGCAAGTCGCAAGGAACAGAGGGGCCTGGCGCAAGGTTTGGAAGGGTTCAAAGCTTACAGGGGCTGGTGTAGATGTAGGATACCAGGTTCGAAGAGCCAGACCTCGACATGGGATGATTCTTTGGGAGGCTTTGTTGTCTCTGAAGTTCGGTCTCATTTGAAAACCGCCCAGCCGGATATCGGCTGCAAATGTACCCCGCCCCCCCCCCCCCCCCCCCCCACACGCGCACACGCACACACGTGCTCGCGCACGCGCGCGCGCACTGCAGCTCTGTGTCACTCGACCCATGTCACGTCTGTGAAATGCCCAGTTGCGCACAGGCACCCAGAACCGTTGATTGTTATAGCCCCCCCCAGTCAGGAAACTCCAGCTGCACGATCTCAACACAGACTCCCCAAGAATCTGATGTCGGTTGAAGGATTAGCTCTTTTCTGCACTTATGATCAAAACAAGAAACACAGGAGCCTCTCTTTGCATGCACAAAATGGGTCTGATAGGGGATGAGGTCCCGGTTGCCACACCCGCATTCGCGTTCTGCTCGTGAGTTGGCTAGGGTCGAGGGTTTTGCTGCTTCGGAAATGCTCCGAATGTTCTCTGTCAGGTTTGCTGGGATCACCCGTAGTGAAGAGCTGTGCGGGCAGACCGTGGCCAAGGGTCTAGATGCCCTAATCTGGTAAGTTTTGGAGCCTTCTCCTTTGGGGAAGCCTTCTTGGCAGGCTTCTTTGGGGAGCCTTGTCAAAGTGCCTGCGGGGTCATTCGGGGGCCTGCTGTTGAGAAGCTAAGATGTTTGAGGTAGATCATGGTAGATCGACGGAGAGGGTCTCTAGGCGAAAAGCTTTGGCAGCTTCGATTTCGGAAGCAATTGAACAGTCCATCGAAACTGCAGATTCGAGGTGAACACCTTGCAGGTTGCTTCGCGTGTGGGTGCAACATGGGCGCATTCTGAAAGACTCGACACGACCCTAAACTCCTACTGCAATGCCCCAAGCACTACGCCCTGTATAGCTCCACGACGTATTGTGTTTGGGCGTCGACTTGTACGTGAAGCCGTGATGTCTCTAGCTAATGACCACAAGTGCACACTGGGATGTAAACATGTGTGGCTTTTCTTGGGGCCAAAACCAAAGCCCTTAGCCTGAAATGCCACCACCACCAAAGAGGTACTGCAGCTGCAGGAGAAGCGCCAGCACAACGAGGAGGAAGGCGGAGCGAGCTTGGTAGAGGAGAATAAAGGTGCCGCTGGCACAGACAGCAAGATATGCATGTGCCGTTGCACCGCTGACGACAGTCAGAACACCCTTCAAGCATGTGGACTGGATGGACAATGTGCCTTTGAGCATGCGGAGATAGATGGGGTAGACGATTGGGAAGACCAGCAGTACGTTTGTCAGCCAGCCGATCGCGCTGGCCCACAGAAAGTCTGCATACGATTCGGCTCCGTACGATGCAATGCACTCTGGATTGGCGCAATTGAGTATGTCCACCAAGGAATAAAAGTTCAAGGGCATGGCAGCTGCAAGGCATGTGCCATAGGGCACGTGAAGCTCACCCCCGACAGCATCAAAAACGCACGAACGCAAGGACTCCTGAACGTACACGTTGAAAGCATCCAGGGGTCTTTCGTCCATCATCATGCAAATGGGCTCGCCTGGCAAGTAGGAGAATGCATCCTCGTCTGCCACAGTGGATGCAGTCAGCTGGTGACCTGCTTTCAGCTCCCCCTCAGGACCCTCAGGGCCCATCACCTCCGTCGCTTCAGCACGAAAAAGCTCCCGAATCTGACGCTGCACCAGGCGGCGGTCTTCCTCCTGCGTGCACTGAGCACCCCGGCAGTCGAAAGAGGCCATCTGCTCCAGCATCAGGGCATGGCTCCTCAACTTGATCTTGCAGGAGGAGGACCAGGCCAAGGCCACCACGAGCCCCAGAACTGCTGCGCCCAGCGCCTTAAGGTCCCTGAAGGACAGCCTACAGCCTATAGCCTACAAGCTTCACTATACATCTACTAACTGTAGAAAAACGGATCCTGCTGCCCGCTGATCCGACCCAGTCGCCGCACCTGAGGACACGCCAAGTGGCGTCTGCCAGAAGTGGGTCGGTGCAACCGCGTTCAGGAGGGAAACAAGCTTTTCCGTAGTGAGGACCTCCTTAAAGCGCTTGCTGTCGTAGGATCTTGCTTTTGAATGTCGCTACACATGACAAAGCAAGGGGGGGGGGGACGGGGCGGAGCCGAACCCGTTTGCTAAGGAGCACACTGGTTTGGACAACCAACACACAACCCCAAAAACCGAACACGGGGGTGCCCCAAAGTCACTGACAAATTAGGACCCCAGGTTCCATCTGAAGGTAGATCACTGTGACCAGTGTGAGGTTCATGGCCAATGCCGAGAGCAGCCATGGCGCAAGCCACAGCGGCAGGAAGGCCACCTGGCGCAGCCCAAAGCCGACTATCGTCTCCTTAAAGGATTCTTAGGGACATACCCCCCTTGAATCCCCCTCCCTTAAGAACCCTATAACTATACTCCCCTCAGAACCTTAATAAAAACACTATTTTTAATACCCTCTTGAGTTTTAGATAAACAAAAATGGAAAATAATTCACAAGGGGGATATAGATAACCCTAAACCCTAAACCCTAATAGCAGGAAGGCTCATGACCACACCTTTTGGGAGCCAGCTTCTGCAGCTCTCCTGCCTTCTGAAGGTTTAGGGTTTAGGGTTTAGGGTTTAGGGTTTAGGGTTTAGGGTTTAGGGTTTAGGGTTTAGGGTTTAGGTTCAGTGCTTTCGTGGTCTAGATCTCACACTTCGGGCTGACTGGACATCAACGTACACTAAACCAAACCCTAAGAGCTACGATTTGCTTAAGAACCCCCCACAAATAGAAAAAAATGAATAATAACAATCCCTATCTTGCCCTAGTAAGGAAGACTTTGAAGCCGGAACCCGACGCTTGACATTCCAGCGCCACACCTTCCTCACCCCGCCGTGCTTGGCAAAGGTGGCCAGCTCCAACCTTGGTTGGCTTTTAGGGGCTGTGGGGGTTTAGGGTTTAGGGTTTAGGGTTTTACCAAACCTCTCTCTGTGACTCATAGTAAAGTTAGGTCCCTTTGCAAAGAAGCCGAAGAAACATCTAAGAACCCAAACCCCAAAGTTCGAAGCAACAAACATACCCTGGGCCGACGAAGTAGCTGGCACCAAAGACGTTGAAAGTACTCATCGTCCCAGAGCCTTGTGATGGCGAAGGAACGGCTTGAAAAGGTTTAGGCGGTTCAGGGTTTGGGAGCTTACCCAAAACAATCGCTTGAGGCATGATGTTCAATGCCCGGACGCATGAGTTGGGTGGGGGCATGTTCAGGGATTGTGGAGCTCATTGTCCACAACTTTGGGTTTCAGGGTTCAAGACTCTGATGCCCTTCACCTTGCCCCGAACAAAGGCATCAAGCCAAGCCGCACGAGCATGGAGGTTGACCGGGCGACGAACACAGGTAGTGCGTGAATCTGTCGAAGCTTTAACTCCTGGTCCTTGGGCACCAAAAAACTGTGCCAGAAGATTCTGATGTTAGGGCGAATCATACTTTGCTCGTGCTTGAAGTGCAGAAAAGGGTGGACAGGGTGTGTGCTGCATAGGGTTTAGGGTTTAGGTTCTAGGGTTTAGGGTTCGTTTCACCAAGGGTCGGTCTGGTGTATGCACGCACGATCCAGCCAAAGGCGGGGCTGCCCGCATGGGTGCACAGCATGGTGGCCCAAGAACAGGGCCAGAAGAAACCTACACTCCCCTGAGAACCTCAATAAACATACTATTTTTGCATATCCTCCTGGGTTTTATGTGAACAAAAAATTCGAAAAAAATACTTCCCAAGGGGGGCAAGAAGAAACGTGGCCATGGGGAAGAAGACGAGGACCGGAAGCAACCTCAGGTGGGGACCCACACGCTCCGGACGCCTGAAACCCTAAGACATGTAGGGGCCTTAATAATTAGAACAGGGTTGGGGGGTTATTCTAGAATAGAAGTATACAGGGACCATGAGGGAATGCTACTAGCAAGTATCCCGACCCCCGAAGAATACACGCCCCAAGCTTTTTTTCAGCGACCTAGAGCCGGTGGACTTTGCTTGCTGTCTCGAAGGTTGCGCTTCGGATTCTTAGTTTCTGAGTTCATAAGCCCCCAAAAAAATGTACACGTTCAGTGGGGAACACAGTATCCCAAGAAGTGTAAAGTGTGCTCACTCAGCTGCTAAGGACATCGCTGGGAAGGTGCTACCTGCCTTGCAACACAAGGCCTTTGAAACGAATTCAGCCCTGCGACGACTACCCTCTTAGCATGCGGGGGTTGCCATTGAACCCAGGAGATCCCTAGAGGCCCTATAATCCTAAACCCCTAGACCCCCTTAATGGCCTCTAAAGGCCTTTCAGGCCCTAAAGGCCTTAAACCCTAAACCCTAAACCGCCTGAAAACCGAGAAGCGCCGGACTGTGGCTGAGTCTGGGAAGGTCCCCGTGGCTCGCGGCGACAAGAACCAGAGCAGCCAGTGACCAGGCTGCCACTGAGCAGACCACGGCCACCGGCAGGTTCCTTGACCCACAACTATAGAAGCAAGGGATTTGGGGTTTAGTTAGGGTTTAGTTTTTTTTTTTTGGGCCTTTGTTTGGGGTTTGAGGAGTTCCCGCTTCAAGGGGTTGCAGAACCGAGGCTCCAGAAGAGGCACATCGCCAAGTATTTGGCCCAGCTGTCTGAGCCGCATCGATGGCTCACGAAAACCTTAGGGTTTAGGGTTCAGGGTTCAGGGTTTAGGGTTTAGGAGGGCAGGCAACTTCAGAATATCTGAAGTAGCCCGGAGGCCATGAACAATGGTTGCTTTATGAGGGAACCATAATAAACCAAGGGTACCCCTTTTTGGGGTTGGTTACTTTCTAATTATAAGGGAACCTTGAACCCAAAAAACCTTACCGGGCGATCGAGAGGCTGCCCCCCCTTCACCCTCGCGCCCCCCCGCCCCCCTCCCCCGCCCTCCCCGCCCCTTCCCCCCCACTTGAGCACCAAGGAGCATCCACGTGTTCAACGGAGGAGGTGCGGTTGAAAATGTTGGCACCTGCCTCCAACACCTCAGGAAGCAAGGGTGTGGAGAAAGAGGATTGAAGCACCCTCCCCCCCCCCCCCAAAAAAAAAAATGTAATAATAAAAAACAAATAAATAAATCGTGAACTTCCCAGAAGGATTGGCCCTGAGTCGAAGCGGCCTCCTGCTTCGTCGGAATCTTGCCGGCGCGGAAGCCGCCTGTCACCAGGAGGCCTGATCCCACTGTACTTGGAGGATCATGGGTGGATACAAGTGGGGTTAGAAGAAAGGTATCTATGTAAGTAAAACTGGTTTTTAACCTCATTTAGGGCATAAGTAAAACTGGTGTTAAACCTCATTTAGGGTATATGTAGCCCTACTTATAACTACCCATGAACCTTCAAGTAGCCCCTCTCAGACCTCTTAAGAAGGCCTCTGCCAACATAAGAATCCCTCGCTCCCGTTTATCAAACCCCAACCCTACAGGAAGCCCTCGAGGGCTGGCGCCCAGAGCCCTATAACCCCGGCACCGTGAGAGCTGGAAAGGACAGCTCACATGGGGCTTTACGATATGGGTGGTATACCTTCTTGGGGTCCCTATCATACTTCTGATGAGGGGATCCTACTACTTGGAGGGGGGGGGGGGGGGTTCTGTTTCTAGGGGCCCCCTATGTTATGCCCCCACATCCCGTCCGGCTCTGACAGGCCTTGTCGGGTGCTCTTTTTGTACCCGGTCACTCTCTGGGACTTCCAGGCAAGGGCCCATGCGTCGGTCGTAGGCCCTTAACCCCTCCTAAGCCTAAATCTCCTAAATCTCCTAAATCTCCTAAATCTCCTAAATCTCCTAAATCTCCTAAATCGCGGAACAACCCTTATCTCTAGCTTAATATGAGCTGCTCACTGCTTTCAAGCGTTGACGCTGACGGGACACTTAAACTGCTACAGAAGAGAATGCTCGTTAAGAACAGCACCCCCGCCCCCCCTCACTTTTCATGAACATGGGTTTAGGGCTTAGAGTTTAAGGTTTCGGGAGAATGTCAAAGAGCACAGGCCCCCCACAGCGCACCCCGCACTCCAAGCGGGACTGAAACGAGCGAGAGGCCCCGAAGAAACTCGTGGGGGCACTGCCTGGAAGGTCTGGCACGAAAATGGCTCCCCAGTTGGCAAGGATCCTCATGCCGGGCGCGCGCGGAGTTCGAGGTGAAGGGCTTTAGGGCTTTAGGGTTTTAGGGTTTAGGGTTTAGGGTTTAGGGCTTAGAGTTTAGGGTTTAGGGTTTAGGGTCCCGGGGCTTTAGGGTTCCTGGTCTTGGGTGTCTTAGATTCGTGAGGCAAGCCCCGGCCTTCGGGTTCGAGCGCTCCCAAAGCCATGAGACCTCAATCCTGAACCCCCCGTTTGAAACAAACCCTACAGCACCGCACTCGCCGAAACTACATTCCCATGGTCCGGGTGCTACTTCGTGCAGAAAGATGGCCGAACAAACCCTGAGACCTACCAGCTCTTGAGGGTTCAGAGTAGTCTTCTGATTGCTTAGTAGGGTTTGTAGGGTTTACGGACTAGGCTGGATTTGTGCAACACCCCTGCGCCCCAAACCCTCAATGCTATATAACTACGCATCCCTAACCCAACCCTAAACCTAAACCGTAACCCCTTAACCCTACACCCTAGACCCTTAACCCTAACCCCGGGGATGCTCCGAGGCACTGCCCCACCGACGTGGCACGGAAGAGGCCCTCGGAACACAAATCCTCGAAGGACTCCGGACGCCGAAGGCGCTCCATGGCAGGGGGGGAGTTTGGTGGGGATCTGAACCCCCCAAAGACCGAGAACCCCCCCCCAAGAACACCCCAACGATGAAAGGGGAGAGATCAGGGGCTGGAGGGGTCGGTTGCAAAACCCGAAAAGGCCCTTAAACCCTTCAACCCTTCAACCGATAGCCCTAAACCCTAAACCGCCCTCCTACCTGTGAGGCTCCTGCCTTTGAGGTAGGTAAGACATGAGGCAACTCAAGGCAGCCGCTTAAAAACACTCAAAAGGTGTCTCATGCGTGGAAGTCTGGTTAGGGTATAGGTTCAGGGCCCAGCTGCGCTTTCGAGCTATCCGGTTTGGTGGTGCTGAGATACTTCCGGTGCTGTTTCGCAGCCTTCGCAGAGTTCGGCCCAAAAAACTTAAACCTGTGTCAGCACGTTGACGAACACCACGGCGCCGCATTTTTTCCTCAGTGCCCGTCCGGGATGCACAGGGCGGCGCAGCGCGGCCCTGCTCCTGCATTGCCAAGTTTGACATGGTTCCTGTCTCAAGGTTCTGAAATCTATTGAAATCTCCTACTCTCCAAGTTCACCTCCGCAGTCTCCATCATCGTAACATCGTTCGTCTCTACCGTAATCAGTCTCTACCCTACGCAATCCCTTGCAGACCCTGAGGGACATCCACGCCATGAAAAAGCGGAGGAGGCACACGAAAAACAACTAATGTACAGAGCACCCTCTATGCTACTGATGTAGGCTCCGACCAATGATAAAAGCACCCAGAGGATTCAGAGCCTTCGCCACACGACTTGCCTGATGAGCCGCTGAGAACTTCAAGAGCTGCAAAAGCGTTTGGGCTCTGGGCCTCAGGGCACGAGTGCAATGGACGGGGAATTCTCACACTCGATGCTGAGATTTTGAGGCCGCCGTGAAATTTATCACTATATAACTTTATCTACCTCCCATTGGGCACATTAAATCAGCCTACCTCTTTCCGACCTTTTACAAAGTCAAACCCGTCTGACCTTTGCGGGGAAACCCTAAACCCTAACCCTAAACCCTAATCGAAACATGGTCAAGTAGAAGTGCCTCGGCCTTGCGATGTCCGGCTTCTGCAGCAGTCGCCTCCACATGTACTTGGGGTTTAGGGTTTAGGGTTTAGGGTTTAGGGTTTAGGGTTTAGGGTTTAAGGTTTAGGGTTCAGGGCATTAGGACCTCAAGGGTTGGCCCGGCCCTAAACTAGCCCGAAGAACTTGTAGATTGATCCCAAGAACTTTGAGAGCTCGAAGGGTGGAGTCTGCTAGAGGTGTACCTTTCCTCTTTTTGAGGTGTACCTTGCGATATCCTGCTGATTTGGTATCCTTGCCCACCGGAAAGCTTGTGCAAGTAGCACCTACAGAGTCGAAGGTCCTAAGCCCGAAAGCAAGATTCCGGTCTTTCGGATTCGGCCTCCCTCAGACTCACAGATCCCTAAACCCTCCCCAGAATACTTAAGAGTACTCTTGTGAGGGTTTAGGGCGCAGGCTTATTCTGCAGCACCCGATAGCATCAGCCCTGAACCCTAAACCCCAACCCCCAAACCTAAACCTCAAACCCTGAACCCCAAACCCTGCACCCCAAACCCTAAACTCCCCTCTGTACAGCGCACAGTGTGCAACCCGAACCCCTGCACATCAAACCCTACAAACCCCGGATCCTTCATCCTAAAGCCCCTAAACCCCCCAAAGCAGGAAGAAACGAATGGCACTTTTTTATGGGCTTTGGCTGCTTGCTTACATACTTTGGGGTGAGCCCAAGGAAACCCTAAAATCCTAAACCTCAAACCCTCAAACCCTCAAACCCCCAAACCCCCAAACCCTCAAACCCTCAAACCCTCAAACCCTCAAACCCTCAAACCCTCAAACCCTCAAACCTCAAACCCTAAAGCCTAAACCCCAAACTCCCTGAACCCGACTACTTGGAGGTTCATGGGCAGGTCTAAATGGGGTTAAAAGCAAGGTGACTAAATGTAGTTATAATTGGTTATAATCTTATGTAGGGTACTTATAACCCCACTTATCACTATGCCCATGAACCTTCAAGTCTTCAGTGGCCCAGGAAAAAAGTTTAAAAGTACATACTCTTGAAGGGCCACTTCCCCAATATCACCCCCAAAAAGTACAACACGTGCACTACTGGACATCCTAGGAAGAGGCCCTCGAAACGGACCTCCTGGAAGCCGAAGCCGCCGCAAGACGCTCCATGGAAGGGGGGCTTTAAGGGCCTTTGGTGTTGTTGGGGTCGAGAAAAAACCAGCCCCCTGAACCCTGAACCCTAAACCCTACTTCCCAAGAACTAAACCCTAAACCCTAAACCCTAAATCCTAAACCCTAAACCCTAAACCCTAAACCCTGAACCCTAAACATTGAAATGGGAGCTCCAGGGCTGGAGAAGGGTCGGTGGTCCCGTGCTCTCACAGAGTCTCGGTCCTGTTCTGCATTGAGCCGAAGTGCCACGGGAAGACATCCCTCCTTAAAAGCGTGAGCTCGAGGGTGTCTCATATGCGCGCAAGCCGGCTTGAGGATCCGACTCGAGATGGGCGCAGGGGCCCGGGAGCTTTCGAGAGCCATGCGGTTTTGGGGGGCTCCAGTGTTCGCGTTCCTTAAAACGTTTAGGCTGGAAGAATGTAGAGTATTCGGCATGCCTTTTTCTCGACCTGGAACGCAACTAGCAAGCAGGCTGCAGACATTCTCGGATCACCCAGCTGGCCCTCGCACTTGCGTATGGGCATCGGGGTTGAAGGTGCAGGGTTTTGACTTCAGGCTTTGTGCAATCGTGACCGTGACAAATTGTTCGAAGCTGCTATCAACACCTGCGGATGTTGAAGAAGTTTTAACTGCATCATGCTGACTTTAGCGACTGGGCACGGGGCAGGAAGCTCAGATGCGCCTTCCTCCTGGCAAGCGGTGCATAGCGGGAACGAACTGCAGCAATGGGGAATTGCAGAAACCTCCAAAGAGCTCCGCATGAAGTAGATCTAGGTGCAGAACATGACGTTCTCTCGGATCTCTTCTCTTTTTCGGGCGCGGTTCCGACCGTGGGCAAGTGCCGGATCGGCAACTCAAGCAAGCCTTGTGGAGCTTCATGAACTCAAGCAAGCGTCGTGTTGCAAATGTGCCTTCTGCCAGCAAATCAGCTTCGCTGCTAGATCGGCAGGGTCAAGGTTCACGAGCTTCTTTCCACAGACGGCCCACAGAGCCTGCAAGAAGACCAGCCCAAGCGAGATCATCCATCCCTGAAGCAGCGTGAGGGTCACCGTAACTCCAAACAGCCTTTGCTTGTGCTCCGTCACCTCAGCCTGCCTCTGGACAGCATGAATCAAGGCACCTGTCAGGGTGCGGTCTGTCATCTCTTGGATCTTCTTCTCGATGGAAGCTTCTTCAGCTTCAGGATCGCAATCGCTCCTGTCCTGAAGCTGCTTCACCTCAATCTCCATGAGGCGGCGAGCATCACGGTCCAGCATGAAGTTGGCGCGAACACACACACAAGCAGCACTCGAAACAGCAGCTTCATCAGAAAGAGCGACAGCAGCAAGACAAGCCAGAGCCCGGGAGCTACGAGGGTTGTTCCCTTCTGGAACCAGACGATGATGCCTGCGAATGCGAAGTTCACAAGCTGCAGCACGATGATGACTCCCGCACACTCTACGATGGCAGAAGCATCCAAGAAGTCAAGATTGATGAACCTGGGTTGGCCCGGTTTAAACGTTTTGAAACATGTTTATGTATAAAGTCCCTTATAAACCCAAATAAGGGAAGAGATAGAAAGAGAACATATCTCAACAGCCAGCTGAGGAACTCTCTCAGCTGCACCCAGGCCTGGATGGGCTTAAATTCGCGTTTCTATTTGTGTTCGATACGGTGTTTTGTTTTTTGTTCGTGCGCGGCGCGACACATGACTTGTTTTTGCTCTGCACACTCTGGATCCAGGTCCTGTCCGGACAGGAGAGAGAGAGAGAGAGAGAGATATGTTGACCCATATGCTCCCACCGACTCACTCACTTGCGGCGTGGCGTGATGGGGCATGCGTCATGTTTCCATGGATTCCTGGATCATAAAATAACTTTTGTTCTGCGGTGGCCCCGGGGCCCGGAGCCCGAAGAGCAAAAACATGCGACCCGGCCTGGATGTCTGATCTCTTCCCGAGGTTCAGTCTTTTTTCCTTCTCCAAGCCTAGGGTCTCGTACAGGAGATCCTGCAGATCAGTCTTCTCCTGGTCGTCCTGCGCACTCTTCGGGAGATCCTGCGGATTTGTCTTCTCCTGGTCGTCCTGCGCACTCTTCGGGAGATCCTGCGGATTTGTCTTCTCCTGGTCGTCCTGCGCACTCTTCGGGAGATCCTGCAGATGTGTTTTCTCCTGGTCGTCCTGCGCACTCTTCGGGAGATCCTGCAGATCTGTCTTCTCCTGGTCGTTCTGCGCACTCTTCGGGAGATCCTGTAGATCTGTCTTCTCCCGGTCGTCCTGCGAACTCTTTGGGAAATCCTGCAGATGTGTTTTCTCCTGGTCGTTCTTCAAACTCTTCTCCCGCCTCTCCTCCATGTACTTTCTTATGTTCTCCAAAGCCTCCCATGATTCGTCCCCCCGCATCTCAATCTGTGCTGAGGTGGTGGCCAGGAACGAGAAAAGCAACATGCGTTCTGGCAGCCGCTTGAACCGCCTGGTGATGCCAACAATAGCAGAGGTGAGTCTGAACCAGTGGCGGGCAGCCACAAAAGCGGAGAGCAGGCCCCATATGCCTGCATAGACATATCTGTTCATACCCCGTCTCCTCCAAGACAGGTAGCTTGGCACACGCTCCTCATGAGCCGCAGTCCAATCCAACCGACACTGCAAGACCACCAGGAATATCCCTAACACCAAGGTGGAAGTCCAAATGAGCACTTTGTCCAAACTCCCGGACCCGACTGAGCCAAAGACGTACTGCTGAAGAGTCTCGTCGTCACCTTGTTGTAATATGCTCTTGAAGGTGGCACAAGGCTGCACTTTCGGAAAATATTCGCCGAATTCGCCCTGCAGCCGCTCCAAGACATCTTTAGCTTTCGGCGGCAGCTTCTTTTCAGCCTTCTTCCTGTGCTTGTGCACATCCTGCGAGATCTCCATAGCATTGACCACCAAGATTCGCCACAGGATGGTTGCACCGAAGGTGCAGGCAACTGCGATCACTCCAACCTCCGCCTGAGGAGTCTCTCTTCAGGGCCTAAGGGAGAACCAGGAGGTCAGCTAGAGAGTCAGGTTAACGGTTCGGAGAACCCTGCCTCGGCAAGGATAGCCTGCGTCACTTGCTTGATGTTGCCGTTTCTCTCACCTTCGTAGAGCCTCAAGTAGCGCCTTGTATAGGTGTACATGGTGTTGTAGCACGCCATGAACAGATTCACCCAAAGGATGCTCTCAATCAGAATCTGCACAACAACGGGCGGATTGGCGCCACCGCCCTTGCCGATGAGAGTCGGTTTGGTTTGGACGGTTTCTACATCCCTGACCGAGGAAGGTTGCTGCTCCTGGACCTCGTGGAAGAGTCGATGGGTCTGGCGACAAGAGTACATCCAAAACATGGCCAGTGTCGTCAGGACACCCAAGAAGGGAGCACCGCAAGACAAGGCCACCAAGCAACTCGTCAAAGTTCCCCACAGCCACCTTTCGCGAATTTGACGAATGGAGAGCGGCGGCTTTGAGGTGCTGGTAGGCTCCGATACCACCTGTGGATCATTCGGTACCTTCGACGCCTTCTTCATGGCATCCTGAACGCAGCAGTCAACTGTCGAAATTGCACAACTGCATCACTGCTGGGGCAACATGGCTTCTAATGCCTTGGTGATGCACGTGGAGACCACACCAGATGAAGACCATACGATGCAATTACCCACGAATGTCGAACGCTGATTCGCAAAAAGTCAAACACAATTGTATGAAGTGTGCAGCTATTCTTTCCTTCCGACATATGGATCCGGAGCGACCACGCACACCGTTGCATCAGGTTGTGTCGCCAAGCGGCTTACGGGTTTACAAAGTGAAGTGCATTCTTCGCCGATTCCACTGGTCCCTTAGCTCCCTGATAGCAAATCATTGGCCACTCAGAATTTAACTGTTGGTGCCCCTAAAAGTCCTGGGGGATATTCCAGAGGAGGATCGCAGACAGAATGCCGGTGAGGCAAGCACCAAACATCACAGGCAAGTATGCCCGCAGCGAGCTTTCGCGGTTCTCTTTGAGGTAGGTGGCCTCGAGCTTGCAGAGACATCGGGGTTCCTGCCCCTGCTGCGCGCAGATCCGAATCTTGCCATCTGCCAGCTTTTCAATATGTTCGAGATTCCAGTCAAGCTTCTGCAGGAGTTCGGCCAATCTATGGCCACATTCGTTCTTTTGTCCTCGAGGGCACACGTCTCAGAGCTGGTGCATCCTCACAAAAGGCCTACTGGATTCTCCAAGCCAAAAAACACATCTCGCACCCTGCTTAGCAGACATGGCAAATCTAGATCGGTCCTGTTATCTTGATCGAGGTCAAGGTGTCGTTGGCCGTTGGACCCTGCTTTCCGCATGGAGATGTGCTCACAGGGTACTGTCTTCCAACCGTTAAGTTTAGCCGATTGACGTCCACCTCCTCAAATCCCACGTAGTAATCTCCGTGGGGCGGTTTCACTAGGAAGCATTTCTCGTTGCAGTTCTCAACAGTCCGTACCGCCTGCCAGTCTTCTGTGGTGACATGCTCACGAAGAGCAGCCACTCGAGAGATGGCGTTCAAAAGCACCAGGCTCCTCCACATGTACCAAAAAATGCTGCACAAACTACCAAGTTCTGTCGAGCCAAGCGCCTGCAACACTTCCTGCGCTGAGAGTAACGTCCCTTTCAAAAGTCTCACCGAAAACAGCCTCGATGCGTCACTCCATGTGCTTGAAAAACGTCTATGGGAATCATGACGTTCTGAGTGACACGGTTCAACAAGAAGAGCAGAAGCGAAAACAGCGGAGAAATACCAGGACTCCCAGAACACATAGGCGAAAGCAGCCTAAAGCCTGATGTTCTTACTCGGAGGTTCATGGTACTTATTAACCAATCATAACTGTACTTATAACTGTACTTATAACCATATTAGGGCACTTATAAGGGGCTTATAAGTGGGTTATAAGTACAGTTCTAACTGGTTCATAAGTACCATGAACCTCCAAGCAAGAACATGACGAGTCACCCCCGGGCCTTTTCCTTCGCTGCAGGTTCCGCCATCCCTGCCCTTGGCACCTGAGATTTCTAGAAATCTAGGCTGCCCAGTAACCAAGGCCTAAAAAGGGTGCTCATTTTTGCTTACAGGGGCTTAGAAGGGAACCTAAGCCCCCAAAAAGGGAATAAGGGTACTACTGGGCATTCTAGAAATTTCATTCCTGCCTCGCATTTGTACAATGATTGTCCTTTACTGGCGCCTAAACTCGTAGGCACTAGTACTCTCATTTCATGGCTACCCTTTCCTTCGCTAGTGTTCTTACACTTGCTGCTGCTGCTACTATGTTGGTTGCCCGCTACTCTTCCGATAGTGATCTCTCTTCTTGCTCATTGCTAAAAAACCGACTCAGCTTCAAACGAACTGCGCTTGCATTCGAAGCGCACGTGAGCCTAAAGCTTCAGAAGCAAAGGATTCTCATCTTCGCAGAGGGTTCCGATTTTTAGGGCTTTAGGGTTGAGGGTTTATAGGCTTTAGGGTTCAGGTCTGGTCTCCTCTGGTCAACCCGCGAGCCGGGAAGGCGCTCCCCACGTACCAAGGCACTCCCCCCCCCTTATATTCAGGGATATTCTCGGCATCATGGTCGGCCTGGATTTGCTAGAGAATTCGTAAAGGCAGGTAGTCTCGAAGTCTCATGGATATGCCAAACCCCCAACACCTGACACAGAGGTCGACGCCTGGAGGCTCAAAGGTGAGTGGAGTTCGGGTTGAGGGTGGAGGGTTCAGGGACTACCAAAACCTTAAACCCGAGACCCTAAATCCTAAACCTTAAACCTCTAAATCCTAAACCTTAAACCTCAAATCCTAAACCTTGAACCCTACTAAACGGCTCGCCCGCGCGCTTTTCTGTCCTTGCGCGGGTCGGCGTAGGCCTCGGTGGCAGGCTTCCGGACGACGCCCAGAAGCCCCCTTTCAAACTTGCCCAAAGGGTCCGAAGTACCTATATGGGGGAGACTTCAGACTTACCCAAACCATACTAGTTCCAATTATAGAAACGCTAAAGCCTAAACCCTAAACGCTAAACCCTAAACCCTAACCCCCGAGCAGCTACATGAGGCCCTAAGAACAAAGCCTGCAACAAACCTCGATCTGGAGCCAGCGGAAACTCACCTCAGCACTGCAACGGCTTCCCCTTTCGGCCGGCCTTCCGGAAAGGGTTCCTTGAAACTGCATACGCTAATCATGAACCAGCAGTGACTAGGTGCGGATCTTGACGTGCCATTCAGGCCCACCACATACTCACGTCAAGTGGCCTGGATGTTGCGTTAAGGATTGCAGGGTGTCGACACATGAGCCCTATAACTACAGAAGGGTCCCGGGACTTAGCAGCATTCCGAGCCGAAATTCCTCTTTCCATATTCGCATGACATGCGTCGGAGGACTGGCTGAACGCCTTTTTCTGTCTACATTCTTTGCAGACCTGGACGATTCTAGGAGTGACACAGGGAAATAAGTTGCGCAGGCTGCTCAGCCGCCAATTGAAACATTTCTACTTACAAACCCACTCTCAGGCTTCATAGGGCCATAGGCTTTCAGGCTTCCAATGCTTCCATTTTTTCCTCCTCTTCTGTCCAATATTCGCTATCGACACCACTCGCATCCGCATCGAACTTGAAGACCTTGTCTTCGCCGTCCTCCACTTTCAGCGAGACCTCTCGCCGGAAACGCTGCACCTTGTTGATGTTCAAGTAGACCATGTAGTCATGAGGCACAAACATGGCAAAGCCGTCGAACATGACGCCTTGCAGAGAATAGCTCTTGCCAGCATACTCCGCCTGGAGGGAAGACATGGTACCGCCTTTGAAGGTCATGGACTCACCATCCTCACTGGTCCACGTTCCACGCCAGTGCAGGGCCTTCTCAGTCTTCTCCCACTCGCGCATGTTCACAAACAAGCCTCCAACCAGGGATGAGCCCTCCCGCTAAACATAAGGACCTATTTCGATTCAGATAATGGAAGGGGTAGCTTGGGTAGTGTCTGCTCTTATTCGGGCCTAGAATAGGTCCAAGCACGGCACGGAGCCTATTACCCTCTTGACCAACAGGACTGATGTAGAGAGCAGGCGGCCGAATCATCAGGTTGGACCCGTCGGTACTAAACACGCTTCGGGAGTGTCTGGATCTGATGAGCTGAACACCTTGTGTGACCCCCCAGGCTTGCCTCCAGTCTTGTTCAGGCGGTACTTCTTGTCATAGATGCCCTCCTCAGGGGCCGACTGCACAGGGCCCAGATACCAGTTGAAATCTCCCAGCCCTGCGCTGTAGCCCAAAGGGCTGCCATCGGACTTCCTGAAAAGGACTGCGGTGCCAGGGCCGCAGGGCTTCTTCATGTTCAGCTCATACTTGTACCTATACTCCCCTTAGAACCTTAAGAAAAATACTATTTGTAATATCCTCTTGGGTTTTATATAAACAAAAGTAAGAAATAATTCCCCAAGGGGGATATAGGTACTTGGAGCGGCAGTAATGGATGGGCCCGTAGGCCTCGGACTCCAGGAAGAAGCCTCCCTCCCTCTTCATCAGCACCGACTTGTCTGTGCCATTGGAGTACTCTCCTAGGATGGCCCTCAAAAACCCTCTCAAAATTGTTCCTAGATATGATCCTCTTAAGCCCAATAACCCTAAACCCTAAACCCTAAACCCTAAACCCTAAACCCTAAACCCTAAACCCTAAACCTCCCAAGGGCCTACCTAGTCTCCCACCATGGACTCCCAGTCTTCCCTACCATCATCCTCTGCAGCCCGGAGGGGGGTGATGCGATTGAAGAGGAAGCTGGTGAAGTTCTTCACGAAGTCTTCGCGAGACACGCAGAAGTTCCCCTCATCTTCGCGGCTGAAGCCCAGGTCGCTCAGATGTGCCGCGACTTCGGGATGCTCATCCCACTTCTCCGACTTGTCGGACCAGTCCCCGGTCCACTCCTAGGACAGCTCTTAAAAACCCTCTGAAGAATATTCCTGAAGATGATCCTCTTAAACCCAATAAGGGAAGCCACTTCAAAATGTAAAATACCCCAAGGGCCTACCTAGATTCTGAGTGCCCCCAAGGATTTTGAAGCTGCACTAAGGAGATGTCTCCCACTGCATGCGTGCCACAGACCCCATAGGCATGATGCGCAACGAGGCCATCTCCCCTCTTGGGATTCTTGGGACAGCAGGTCACGACCGTCCCAGGTTCAGAGATCAGATATTCAATGAACTCGGCAAACTTCACATCGTTGGACTCGGGAGTGTTTACTGACAGGGTGTGGCCACCGAACATCAAGCAGACCATGTCCATGCCTGTTTTGATCTCCAGGCCGGCGTCATAGCGGTTGCCATGACCCTTCATCATGTCATAGTTGGCATCCGAAAGCTTCGCCGTCATCTTCTCCATCAGGCTAATCCAAATGGTTCCATGGGCTGGATATGCGCCGCTGGGACTGCCGGGGATTCCTGGGACGATGTCATCGATAACGATGTAGCCGACACGACCCTTGTACTCCACCTTGAAGGTGTAGATGCCGTTGGGATCAAGCCCACCAGCAGACACATTGGCAAAGACCTCTTTCACCTTGTCCGGGTACATGGCCATGACCGCGTATGATGCCATGAACTCGCAGTCTGGCATCGACACTTGCTTCACGTGGTGGAAGGCTGGACCCTCTTCGGGCCACACGCATTTGGCGTTGGGATCCTCTGCCAAGCGATAGGCGCAATGGGGCTCGGGCATCAGTTCGTTGAACTCCGGGTCCACGAACTTGGCATCTCCCAGCTTACCACGAATGGCTTCAGTGGGATCCTCTGCAAAAAGGAAGTTGTAGGGCCCAAAGCGTTCGCCCAAAGTCGGCCAGAGCTCCTTCAAGGAATCTGGCACCTCGGGCATCTCCTTGCAAGGATGGACATGGCTCGCCTTCTCCACTGCCTGCTTCAGGACTCGACGTTGCTTCAAGTCCAGGCCTTGCACGCACTCCTTGAGTTCTGCCACCGAGGCCTTGGCAAGGCCTTCGCTAAGCTGCGAGGCGCCGCTGCCCATGGCGAGTAATCAAGGCACGAAAGTCACGAAAGCATGCCTGGTGAGGTTGTAGTGACTGATAAACTGGTTGTGAATGGATTGTACATGGCTTGAAGCCTCGCATGTGCATCAGCATGCAAGCTGGAGCAATCCCTGGTCTACAAAAGTCCCTCTGTGCGTTTTGGGGCGTTTGCGTGTTTCCCGAGCAGGCGTAGATTCGTCGTGCTTTCTGAGCTCTCGGGTGCATGATGGTGGTGGGTTACAAAAGGGCATCAAAATGCTGCAGCTTAGATCAAGTACATTGCTTTGAAGCTGTCTGACCTACATGCTCAGGGTTGCATCACTACACAAGTCTGTCTGAGTTTTCTACTTTTTGCTGCTGCATCCCCAATATCTGGAATCTGAAAAGAAAGGAAGGGAGAGGTGAGTTCTTTGGCCTTTATCATCAACTGCAATGATGGAAGTTAGATGTTGGGGGCAAACCTTCCTCTGAGCAGATATCCTATTGAAAAAACTGGGGCTTTACGAAGAAAAGGAGCCCTTATGTAGACTCCCGAAAAGTAGGATTCCCTCATCATGGGGAAAGGTACCCCTGATTGCGGAATCCCCCATCTCGTTTGTTCAAACGTGGGTCGCAGAGCTCACCCTGTGCGAAACACATTCAAAAGCGTGGGGAGAACGGACTCCGATGAAGGGGAGCGTTCTCGACTCTTCATGGTTTCCTTGTCACTGAAACCGACAGGGTACGCCTGTGGGATTTTAAGGAGGCAAAGAGACTCGCCAACCTCAAAGGCAGTCGGGAGGAACGATCTTTTCACACAGCGCTGGCATGCCACGAGAGACATTCGTCAGGCCGTGTTTCCACCTCGACATCTGTCTACGGGTTTAGGGTTTAGGGTTTCGGGTTTGGGGGTTTAGGGTTTAGGGGTTTAGGGTTTAGGGTTCAGGGGTTTAGGGGTTTAGGGTTTAAGGTTTAGGGGTTAGGGTTTAGGGATTTAGGGGTTTGGGGGTTTAGGGGTTTAGGGGCCGGGCGGTTGAACTGCTTAATCTTGAGATTAGGGCAAGTGGAGATACAGGTTCTGCTTGAAAGTCTTACTACATGGCGCCTCATCACCCAGAGTGAGTCTGCAATGGGGCAAAACCACGAGGCCACCACCCTCCCTCCGAGGGCAGGTTTAGGGCTAAGGGTTTAGGAGGTTTGGGATGAAGTTTGTCCCACCATATACTTGGTAGGCCCGAAACCATATCATTGGTTACATTTATCAGGGAACCTTGAACCCCAAAACTCGGGAAACGGGTACCTGTCATTGCTTCTCGTTTGTGGGGCTATGGGGCTGGGAGTTGTCTTTATTATGGAGATGGTTCCGGCGTATGAGGCACGAAGACGTGGAAGGTGTTGCAATCCCTAGGTCCTAGCTGATGGGCGGGCACAACTACCCATAAACCTCCAACTCTGAACCCTACTTGAAGGTTCATGGGTAGCTAGATGCACGGTTACAAGTGCCCTAGATCAGGACATTGACCAGTTATCATTCGAGTTGCCTTACTTAGAACCCCACTTATCACTACCCTCGAACCTCCTGTAGGGTTATGGGTTTGGGGTTTAGGGTTTGGGTTTGGGGTTTGGGGTTTGGGGTTTGGGGTTTGGGGTTTGGGGTTTGGGGTTTGGGCTTTAGGGTTCAGGGTTCAGGGTTTAGGGTTTAGGGTTTGGGTCGCATAAACGGGGAGCCAAGATGCTCTGGAGCTTTTCGAGCTCGATGCTGTGGACTTAGCACTTGGCGGTTGCGAAATGAAGCGGAGCGCCTGGAGGTGCCATTTCTTAGGAATTAGGCTACTGGCTTCTAGGGTTTAGGATTTAGGGTTTGGGGTTTAGGGTTCAGGGTATAGGGTTTATAGGGCTTAGGGCTCAGGCTCTGGGCTTCTAGGGTTTTGGGATGTTTTGGGTTTGGGGTTTGGGGTTTAGGGTTTTGGGTTTAGGGCTTTGGGTTCGGGCGGGAGTTTGGGTGGGTGGCGGGGGGGGGCAGGGTTAGGGGGGTTTTGCGTACATTCGTGGCGCTTTGCTGCAAGTCGTTTGAGCAGAATGTAGTGCTCTGCTGCAGGATCCGTTTCGCAGGTTTCGAGCCTCGACATGCGCTCCCCCCCCCCCCCCCCACCGTCGAAGAAGAGTCCGACAGGCTTTGGGGCCCTTGGGTTTGTTGGGTTTAGGGTTGAGGGCTGAGGGGTTGCCAGGTGTTGGGATTTTTAGGGGCTGGTCTTAGGCTCATTCGATTCGGTACCTCTCTGCGGGTTGTCCATGGAGTCAGGGCCATGGCTATAACCTGTCCTGTGTAGACTTTTCCTGTCCTGTGCAGGGTTTTCGGCAGCCACATCTGCCATTTGCCGAAAACAGGTTGGGAGGTGTTGGCTGGAGATCGCCGGCGTTCAGTGCTTTTCGAGGGCAGGCTTAGGGTCTTGGATGGTTTCGCGTCTAGGGGTCTAGGAGTTTAGATAGGCACTTAAGGTTTCGGGTTCAGGGCTTAGCGGCCCCTTCGCCCTAAACCCTAAATAGGCTTTTCTCGTCGTACTGTATACGGCCTCTACAAAAACTTGTAAGGGCAACTCGCCATACTGAGCCCTTGGGCAGCTTTCCAGGCCTTCAGGTTGCAGAGCTCCTTTGCACGGCTCCTTTACAAGAGCGCTTCCTGGCCACGGGAAGTGGGGAACGATTGTTTCAAGTCGTCGGATTCTTCAGCAGTACGCAGCCGAAAAGGTTTGGGGTTTAGGGTTTAGCAGGGTTCAGGGATCAGGGTTCAGGGTTTAGGGTAGCATCTCGCTCGTAGTGGGTGGAGGTGGTGAAGCTGACCCAGTATACAGTGCCTAGACAAGCTGGCACACGGGTTCACGGCCGAAAGGGCCTCTTCTGGCCCAGAACCCCATTCTGGCCTCGAAACCCTGGGTCTGGGGCAGATGAGGGCTTTCCCCTTTATTCTTTCTCATCTTCGAGGGTGGGGTGGGGCAAAGCAAAAAACATGAGGTTCACAAAATTATGTTTTTTTGGGTCAATCCGGACCAATGTCTCGTTGATTCTTGGGTGGGTTGGCTCGAAGCAACGAAAAAAGGCGAGCGCTCGAATTGCAGTCTGAAACACATCCATGCGGTTGTACGAGGACAAGAAACATGAGGTTAACAAAATTAGGTTGTTTGTTGGCTGTTCGTGCCCGGTACGAGGGTGGGGTGGGGGAAAACCAGAAACATGAGGTTAACAAAACCAGGTGCTTCTCTTTTTCGGCTGTTCGTGCACGAAACGAGAAACCATGAGGTTGTAAGAGGATGCCGCCCGCCACTTTGTTGTTCCTGCGACTGAAAGTCCCCCGGTGACCGTGCCTCTTTCTGGGCTCCTGGACCGCTCCATGACAGAGTCCCGCCCCCCCTTTATGTCAAAAAGAGACACGGTCACCGGGGAACTTTCAGTCGCAGGAGCCGCAAGCACGAACAAATCCAGAAAGTAAGCAATCAGCATTTCATCAAGCATGAAAACCACGCACAAAGTAAGCAATCAGCACCCCAGCAAGCATCAAAAACCACGCAGAAAGTAAGCAATCAGCACCCCATCAAGCACCCAAAACCCAGGAATAAGAGTAGAGAGAGAACAACGAGCGGAAAGAGAACGACTACGAGCAGAATGAATACGAGCAGAGAGATAAAGAATAAATACGAGCAGAATGAGTACGAGCGGAGAGAGAACGAATACGAGCAGAATGAATAATGAGGTTGAGGGACAGGGCATGCTGATAAACATAACATAAACTTCATGTTTCTTCATGTTTTGGGATTCTCTGAATTTTTTCGAGAGTCGAAACAGCGGCTCTACTAGAGATTGCTCGACCCGGAGCTGCTGAACCCTAAACCCTAAACCCCTAAACCCCTAAACCCCTAAACCCTAAATTCTAAACACTGCCGAAAAACCTAACCTCTTCCCTGATCGAATATTCCTCTCCCCCTGCAGTCGTTCCTTGGGGCCGAAAGCACAAGGCAACGGGCATCCGAAGACTGTTGGGGTTTCAGGGTTTCTGGGTTCCGGGTTCACTATACTCCCCTTAGAACCTTAATATATCCTCTTGGGATTTATATAAACAAAAATGAAAAATAATTCCCAAGGGGGACATAGTTCACTGTTTCCGAATTTCTGGGTTTAGTTAGGACACCAAGCCTGTTTCCAAGGACTGAGAAGGGTCGGTGGTGTGAGAAGCCCCTCCTGCAAAGTGGCTTCTGCCAGGGTCGTTTGGTGCTCGGCCCTTCTGCCTAAACCCTAAACCCTAAACCCTAAACCCTAAACCCTAAACCCTAAACCCTAAACCCTAAACCCTAAACCCTAAACCCTAAACCCTAAACTCAAGGCCTAGGCCGCCCCCCTACAGTTGGGGGGCGGCGCCTAAGCCCCTCGACCTGGATGGCGCAAGCCGACCCAGGTCGTTCGCCCGCCTCCCACAGCTCGGAGGTCGGTAGCACCCATGATGTGCCCGGTACCGGAGCACGTTCTCCTCAGAACCAGTACTGGTCCCTTATTAAAGTCAATACCCCAAAGCTCCCAGCTCTGTGAGGCCCGGCCTTGGCCTCAAGGGGGGCCCCGGGCCCCGGACCCCTCACCGCAGCGCAAAGCCTCAGGCCAGGCCAGGCAGGGCGGGTGCTCAAAAACTCAACTTTTTTCTGGCCCCCATTCCCGACCCCCCAATTCCTTTGCCTCTCGGAGTCAAGGAACGTCATGAAACTGAATAAGTTTTTAGAAGTGGACTGTTGTCTGAGTTTAGGCCTAAACCCTAAAAGGAACAGGTTTGGGTGGCTTTGCCGCCTTGGACGGCGTGGGGTGGGAGAAAAGTGTTAGACGGCCCTCCACAATCGGGCCAAAGCTGCTCTTCGCACCTCACGAAGCTTTCGAGCTTGTTCCGAAGCCTAACCTTCACAACATCTACGCCCTATCACAGCAAACCCTAAACCCTAAACCCTAAACCCTAAACCCTAAACCCTAAACCCTAAACCCTAAACCCTAAACCCTAAACCCTAAACCCTAAACCCTCCCGTGCCCAAACGGCATCCCAGCTGGCCTGTTGCTGTGGGGCCTGCTGAGCCTCCATTGCCTCACACGGTCAGGCTGGCAGCTGCAGCTTAAAACCTGTCTTGGTAGCTCAGGCCACTCCTTTTTGGGTTGGTTGTTTTATCACCTTGAACATTTTGTGTATGTTACAAATCTGTGCTTATACCTTCTCTTCTTTTTTTTGCAAAGGCACCGTTCTAAGTGCGCAGCCAGATAAAGGTGCTGAATCCAATTCAGTACCTGGCATGGCTCTTGGACGTCGTCGATCTTTGGGCAATGCTGGGCTTTGCCATACACAAGACCTACTTTGAACAGCGCTTGCTTCAATATATAATATTTATTAGTATAATATTTTAGCTATATTATATGAATTTATTATTTATAGCTCTTCTTCCCTAGTACTGTCGCCGTCAGCCAGGCATCAAAGAACTGTCTGATATCCGCGACCACATGGACACACGTCAGAAACCACTTTTGAACTCATGCCCATACTATACTCCCCTTAGAACCTTAATAAAATCAATATTCTTGATATCCTCTTGGGTTTGATATAAACAAAAACAAAAAGTAATTCCCAAGGGGGGATATAGCGTAGGCGGCCGGTGGCACCACAGCAACACTGCGTGCACGCCGCCTGCCCCAGCCGGCGGTTCAGCTCCGGGCGGTCCTGCGCTCGGCTTTTTTTTTGGGGCCCATGTCACGATACTCCCTTGTAGAACCTCAACGAACATAATATTTTAATGTCCTCTTGGGATTTATAAATATACACAAAAAATCATTCCCAAGAGGGATATAGGGCAAACATGAGGAGAGCAGTAGACTCGTCATGTAAAACGGCGACAAGCCAGCTGCATGATGGATAGCTTGAGAAGCACTGTTTAGGGTTTAGGGTTTAGGGTTTAGGGTTTAGGGTTGAGGGTCGCTGCGGCCAGCAAGCGAATGGCGACTGAGCTGATGCTAGTACGGTATCGGGGCCACGAGCCAAAACAGTCCACCTAATTGTACTTGTACAAGTCATTTGGGGCTTCACGAGAATCGGGGTACCTTTTTGGGGTCCTTTTTATCAGCGGATCCTACTATTTGGGAGTCTATATAAGGGGGGCCCTTACTAGCGAAAATCCCCATTTCTTGGTCAGTGCTTAATGTCTTATAAGCCCGAGTGCATTGACATAGCGATCTCATGAGTTGAGAAGACCCCGGGGGGGTGATGCTACAGTCCTAGGGTTTAGGGTTTAGGGCGAGGTCCGACAAGCTTGACCCCAGGAGTCTACTTCGAGGTTTTCGGCTTGATTCCTTCTCCCGCACTAAAGCTGCCAGGCGGACGAGGAGTTGCCCACCTCAGGGCAGACTTGGGGGGCTTCCTTGAGGTGCCAACTCGCTTGTTTCTTTCACTTCGCAGTGTGCTGTGGGCTTTGTTTGACAGACGGGCTTCTTGCGGGGCTTTCTGGAGTGTCTCATGGGAATGTCAGTATGTCAGTGATGCTCGTGGTGTACCCATGTTGAGCACTTCGAGATGGAGTTTCTCTTTGGGGCTTGCAAGGGGGCTACAACGGCACGCCCAGACTGGAGATTCTTCAGTATATGAAGTCTCAGAGTCGAGGCCCGGCTCGGGCACTGGCACTCCACGTACCGCGTCAGGGCCGTCGCCGCGTCCTGGGGTGTGAAGCTTCGGATGATGTTTCTGCCGCGGCTGCGCAACGCCAGGAAACCATGGAAGCGAAAAAAAAAAAAAAACTTGCAGCGCTGGGATCCCGACGCCGGCGCGGAGCTGCTGCGCCGCGTCCTCCACCAAGCAGGAGAGCCCGAAATGCTGTATGGCTTAAGGGACGGCTTCGGGGGTGTCTAGACGTTTTTCTTGCTCTATGCCACTATGCTCTATGTGTAGGTATAGGTATACACACACTATGCTATACTCACAGTTCCTTTATGCTGTTTCAAGGTCTCGGTTTCGGGCACCGGGCGGGTACATAGAAGCATGTTCCGTGTTTCTTCCGCTCTCGAAAATGCGTAGGCAGGATCACGTCTATGTTAATGGTCTCTCGTGCTACCACTGCACTGCCTATATATATATATATATATATGCTACCCCCCCCCCCTCAAAGATCCACCGTTTTAGAGACTTTCCACCGTTTTAGAGACTTTCAATATGCAACACAGTTCCCGTAGCATGTTTTCTCGTTTCTCCTGACGAGACGTACAACCACCTGAAACATCTTGAAAAACACAAATATATCAGTAGAGGATCTAAGCAAAACCTTTCGGCGTACGTACCCCTTTCACTAGTCTTTCACTCAAAACCACCCTAAACCCTCGCTATAGATATAACGGCACACAACCACCTGAAGCACCCCCGAAAAACACAAATGCAACCGTAAAGTATCTATAACATAACTTCAGGCGGTCTCAGGGAAGAGTGAAAAGATAATTGTTCACAGTATTCTCGCGTCCCCGGGACTTACAGCAGATGATTTTTTTTCGCATCACCCATGCCTTCTCCATTATCTGTGTTTGATATACAATATTTATACCCTATATACATACATGATGTGGGTACTTCTTCTACTTTATCTTTGCATTTTCACATGAGGCAAGCCCTGCAAACATGGGCATAACCCGGGATTTGAGGTTTAGAGATGTAAGCCTCAAACCCTCCAGGGTTATAAGGTTCTACTCCTATAGACAATGCCTATACCTTAAACCCGAAACCTGTAAACCCTCTAGGGTCTAAACTTCTAAACCCTATAGGGCCAACCCCGTGACGGTTTTAGAGATAAACTCTGAAAAGACCTTAAACCTTTCAAACCTATAGGGTTCAATGGTTTACAAGCCCAAGGTTTGGGCATGTCTACCTTCAGCTCCTATAGGGTTAAAACCTTTGAGTTTGGGCCCTGTAGGGTTTTAGGCTTCAAACCCTAAAGAGCTTAGGGCTAAGGTTTAAATGCCTAAACCTTAAACCTAAATGGGCTTAGGTTTAAATGCCTAAATCACAAGGTTATAAGGTTCTACGCCTAGATACTGCCTAAACCTTAAGCCTATAGGGCTTAAGCCCTTATAGGGTTAAGCTCGTGATGGTGCTAGAGATAAATCCTGCAAAAAACTCTAAACCTTTAAACCCTATAGGGTTTAATGGTTTACAAACCTAAGGTCTGGGCATGTAGACCTTCAGCGCCTGTGGGATTAAAACCTTGGAGCCTTGTTGGGCCCCATAGGGTTTTAGGGTTTAGACCCCAAAAGGTTTGAATGCCTCAACCTTAAACCCTAAGGTTTGGACTCTATGGGCTTAGGTTTTAATGCTTATAAATCTTAAACCCTAAACCTTTAAACATTGAACCTATAGGGTTCAAAGCTTAAAGGTTTAGGTTTAGTTGCCGACTTATGTGTAAATGTCTACAGCTTAAACCCTAAACCTTTAAACCTTAACCATATAGGGTTTAACAGTTAAGGGTTTGGGTTTAATTGCTTAACCCGAAAGAGTTTTGTAAGCGAGGCAGTGACTCCAAGAGATAGATTACGGAGAGGAAATGAGTCGGTGACTCCCAGGTTTTATCATGTAGTGTGGCAGATGGTAAGTTTTGGGGTTTCCTATATGTAAAATTGCATTGGAAAATTTCGCAGCCCAATGCTAATAATCCATAACCGAGACGTGACTGCATTTAAAACTGCATTTAAAAATTTAAGTTAAATGCGCCCCAGGAACCAAGAACCAAGAACCAAGATGCCCAGGACTCTTGATTCTGGAATCTTGGTTCCTGGGGTTGGGCTGCATTTAAAACTGCATTAAAAAATTTAAGTTAAATGCGGACCAGCCCCAGGAACCAAGAACCAAGAACCAAGATGTCCAGGACTCTTGATTCTCGAATCTTGGTTCCTGGGGCTGCATTTAAAACTGCATTTAAAAATTTAAGTTAAATGCGGACCCCCCCCCCAGGAACCAAGATTCCAGAATCAAGAGTCCTGGGCATCTTGGTTCTTGGTTCTTGGTTCCTGGGGCTGCATTTAAAACTGCATTCGAAAATTTAAGTTAAATGCGGACCCCCCCCCCCCCCCAGGAACCAAGATTCCAGAATCAAGAGTCCTGGGCATCTTGGTTCTTGGTTCTTGGTTCCAGGGGGCTGGTCCGCATTTAACTTAAATTTTTAAATGCGGTTTTAAATTCGCGGGGCCTCGGTCAAGTAAATAAAGGTACTGGTGTCGTGTGTCGTTTATTATCATGTGTCGGGGCTACTAAAACATAACAAAAAGGAAACCAACACAGTAACAACACAGCAGCAACACCTCAACAGAGAAAAAAAGAGGAAAAAGGGTGGATCTTTGGGGGGGGGTACCATATATATATATATATATATGCAGTGGCTGTGACGATGGCTTTGAGCATTTGCGAGCTCCGCTGCCCGTGAACAGGTGCTCCCACGAAGCCCTTCCAAAACCCCAACGTAGCAATGCAAGTCCTTGCCGACGCATTTCGCGGCTCGCACAACTCGGCCATTTTCAGAGTTGGCTCGGGATCTTGCTTCGCTTGATGGTGCTTTATACGACTGTCGTGGCTTCGACTTCGATCATTTCTACCAAGCGGCGCCGCTGCCGCTCCAAGAACGCAGCCGGCACCTCCGACAAAGCCAGGCCGGGCCCCCTATGCAAAGACCCGAACCCTAAGCCCTTAAGCATCGCCCCTACACCCCATCAGCATACAGCCCCAGCAACCCTGGCATTGAGCTCTTGGCACTACTCAACCGCGGGCAAAAAGTACCCTTTCAAAAAGCCTGCGCCGGCGGCCGCGGGGTCAATTCCACCAACATTGGCCTCAAGGAAACGCCCAAACCCCCTTGAGGAAAAGGTGTCGCTGCTGGTGCCAGGAGTTCGGATTTGGGTTGCCGCTTTCGATGGTGCAGAGATTCGGCTGAAACTCAAAAGCGGGCCGTTAAGGGCCAAGCATCTCCACGGAGTCGCACTCCTACAAGATCCAGCCCGCCCCTCTACCCCCCCAACATGAGTCAAGGAGTGGTAGGAGTCAAGCATCGTTGAATACACCAAGAAGCGGCTGAACTCACAAACATCTGGAGAGCCACGCAAGGGGCCTCGATGCCCTACTTAGCATTCCCAAACAGCGCCTGAACGCCGCTTGTGGGTGAACCCGCTGTAGGCTGCGTGGGAGCTGACGGAATCAATCGGGCGGCCCCTACCTGCACCAGAGGGCACTTGAAGGGATTCCAAGGTTTAGCCTCCTTACTAGTAGGCTCAAACGTGGGCGTTGATGTCGCTTTGCAAGCATCAACGTGCACGTTCGTACCGCCTCCAGAACTCTTGTGCCAGCGCCTGCAACACAACTTCACAACAAGGTCACTCTGCTCTGAACCTACACTCTTTTGTGACATTGCAGGACCAGAGGAGATCTCTCATGCAACGGATGCTCGACGTGTGCTTTGGGGTGGGGACTCCAGATGGGCCAGGGGGCAGCGAGGATGGACCCGCAGGTGCTCTAAGCACACGGCCTGACTGGTCTGGTCAATGCGGCTGTTGACCTGGCATAGCTCTTGGAAGTTTCGGGCTTGTGTTTTGCAGCCGGGTGCAAATCCACTTAGATGCCTTCAGGACGATCTTGCCACTTCTTCACAGCACCAATAGTTCGAAAGACTTGCTGCCCGAAGCTGAAACGACGACTAGGTGACGCAAGTCCGAGCACCCTACCGGGTCCTACCGCAACCCGAACTCGCAGCTAGAGGACAAGGGCTGGAAGGCTTCTCTCCAATGCCTATTGTTCTTGCTTCTGAGAAGCACGAACAGTGATTCTCAGGTCGCATCAAAACCGAACGTCTTCGAAGGGGAAATCAAATCTTCAGGTCTTGACCCCGTCGCCTCCATTCTCGGCTGAGCTGCCGCAATCCTTGTGGTGCCTTGCAGCTCCACCTCCTGCAGGGTTTAGGGTTTCGGGTTTAGGGGTTCGGGAAGGGGGTTGAGTCAAGCTTTACAAACCTTAAAAAGGGGGGGTTAAAACCCTTCGTCAATTCTTTGGAGGGGGGGGGGGGGGGAATTGGGGGTTTCTGGTAGGCCAAGCCCTGCCTAAAGTTCATGGGTAGTAAAAAAGTGGGGTTGCAAATGCCCCAAACAAGGCCATAACCAGCTATAACTACAGTTGCCTTAGCTATGACCCCACTTAAACCCTAACCCTAAGCCCTAAACCCATGAACCTCCAGGTAACCCTAAACCCTACACCCTGAACCCTAAACCCCTAAAACTCTGAAGCCAAACGTAAAGCCTCCGAACATAAGCGGGCGGCTCTCCTTGAGTGGGAACTCGCCATGCTGGCCTTGGCCTATAGGGCTTAGGGCTTGGGGTTTAGGGTTTAGGGTTTAGGGTTTAGGGCTGTCTTTGCTCTTTTCTGCTTCGTGTTGCTACCGAAACCTCCAGACTTCCGAGACCCCCGAACGCGACAAGCAACTTTGAAAAACCCCAAGGTAGCGTTTGGGGTATTGGGTTTGGGGTTGAGGGCTTCGTGGCTTGGGGTTTAGGGTTTCTAGAGCCGTGCCCGAAAGCATCTATAGCTTTTGAAATCGAGGAAAACGAACCAAACACGAGACTTGGCATCCAGTCAAGCCTGCAACCCTCAAGCCGAGACGAAGCTTACTGTTGCTTAGCAGGGAATGACGGAATTAGGGCCCCATAAATACCCTTTAAGGGATTATATAGGGTACCTCATAACCAACAGCAAGTAAATGAACTAGTGGCATCAACCAACGGTGCGGCAAAATGTCGGGACAGGAAGCCTTCAGATGTCCATGCCACCCCAGGGATGAAGCTGAATGTCACTGCTAAAGGCTGTATAGCAAACGACACCTGAGGAACTCCATACCCCAAACCAGTCCGAAACCGTAAGCCCCCCGTCGGCATCCCTAGACCCTCAACCCTCCAGTCTCCCGAACAGAGGGCTTCTTCCATCTTGGGCCCCGGGCGTACTAGGTTGAGCTGGGAAGCTAATCTCACATGCTTCTGCGCACCCAAGTCCGCACCAACTGTTGGGGGGCCTCAAGTCAATTTTCGGGTTCATTTGGGAGTTGCTCTAACAGGTTGGTCTGCGGGGAGGTGCGCGCAGGCTAGTAGGTTTTCGAAGGAACTAACTAACTCGTGTTGAGACTTGGGTTGAGGGTCCCTCTTCAAGCTCAAAGCGATAGCAGGCTGAAAGCAAAATCCGAAGCAGCTCCCCTGGCCAAGAACTGAAGCCCCAAGCCCCACGCCCCCCACCCCTCCAGCGTAAAAAAACCCAAAGTTTGAATATGGATTCGGGGTATCGACCCTAAACCCTTAACCCAGTAGCCAGAACAGAGGGCTTCTTTCATCTGGGCCCCCGGGCGTACCAGGTTGAGCTGGGAAGTCAATCTCACATGCTTCCGCCCATGCACGTCCGGTCCAACCGCTGGGGGGCCTCAAGTCAATTCAGTTGGGAGTTGCTCTAACAGGTTGGTCTGTGGGGAGGCGCTCAGGCTAGTAGATTTACGAAGGAACTAACTCGTGTTGAGACTTGGGTTGAGGGTCCCTCTTCAAGCTCAAAGCGATAACCAGCGAAATCCGAAGCAGCTCCCCTCGCCAAAAACTGAAGCCCCAAGCCCCCCACCCCCAGCGAAAAGAACCTAAAGTTTGGAATGTGGATTCGGGGTATCCCCAGACACCCAACCCTTAACCCTCCAGTAGCCAGAACAGAGGGCTTCTTCCATCTTGGCCCCCGGGCGTATCAGGTGGTGGGAAGTCAATCTCACATGCTGCTGCCCATGCACGTCCGGGCCAACCGCTGGGGGGCCTCAGGTCAATTTTCGGGTTCATTTGGGAGTTGCTCGAAATTCTGGTACTTTTTGAGGGTTCTCGGGTGCCCCGAAAATAAGGGGCCGCATTTCAGGTCGGTCTGTGGGGAGGTGCGCTCAGACTGGTAGATTTACGAAGGCACTCAGGCACCATAAGCCCGAAGTTTGAATGTGGATCCGGGGTATCCCTAGACCCTTAGCCTAAACCTGATCAGCCCTCCAGTACCAGAACGGAGGGCTTCTTTCATCTTGGCCCCGGGCGTACCACGTTGAGCTGGGAAGTCAATCTCACATGCTTCTGCGCATCCACGTCCGGGCCAGCTGCTAGGCGGCCTCAATTCAATGTTCGGGTTCATTTGGGAGTTGGTCCGAAACTTCTGGTAGTCCATGAGTTTTCTTCATGGTCCTCGGGTGCCCCGAAAAGGGGCCACATTGAGAAACACCCCTAGCAGGTTGGTCTGTGCAGGGAGGCACGATCAGAGCAGTAGATTTACGAAGGGACTAAGGAACCAACTCGTGTTGAGACTTGGGGTTGCGGGTCCCTCCGTAAGCTCAAAGAGCTGAGAGGTTGAAAGAGAAATCCAAAGCAGCTCCCATCGCCAAAAACTGAAGCCCCCAGCCAAACGCCCCCCAGCGAAAAAAAACCTAAAGTTTGGAATGTGGATTCGGGGTATCGACACCCAACCCTTAACCCTCCAGTAACCAGAACAGAGAGAGCTTCTTCCATCTTGGCCCCCGGGCGTATCAGGTGCTGGGAAGTCAATCTCACATGCTTCTGCGCATCCACGTCCGGGCCAGCTGCTAGGCGGCCTCAATTCAATGTTCGGGTTCATTTGGGAGTTGGTCCGAAACTTCTGGTAGTCCATGAGTTTTCTTCATGGTCCTCGGGTGCCCCGAAAAGGGGCCACATTGAGAAACACCCCTAGCAGGTTGGTCTGTGCAGGGAGGCACGAGATTTACGAAGGAACTAAGGAACCAACTCGTGTTGAGACTTGGGGTTGAGGAGCTGAGAGGTTGAAAGAGAAATCCCAAGCAGCTCCCCTCGCCAAAAACTGAAGCCCCAAGCCCCCCACCCCCCCAGCGAAAAAGAACCTAAAGTTTGGTGGATGCGGGGTATCGACACCCAACCCTTAGCCCTCCAGTAGCCAGAACAGAGAGAGCTTCTTCCATCTTGGCCCCCGGGCGTACCAGGTGCTGGGAAGTCAATCTCACATGCTGCTGCCCATGCACGTCCGGGCCAACCGCTGGGGGGCCTCAGGTCAATTTTCGGGTTCATTTGGGAGTTGCCCGAACTTCTGGTACTTTTTGAGGGTCCTCGCTTACCCTCCAAGATGGAGCCATACTTTGTGTAAGAAACCCAAAGTTTGAGTGTGGATTCCGGTAACCCGAACTAGGATGGCCCTTAAAACCCAATAAAAAAAATTCCTGAAGATGACCCTCTTAAAACCCAACAAGGGAAAACATACAAAATACCCCAAGGGGGCCTAGCGAGCTAAGACTAGAAGCCTGGCAGCGCACCACGACGCGCCTGGGGGCGCTGGAGCCGTGGTGGGCGCCGGGCCTTTTTAAGCGGTCTCTTGGGCTCTTATTGGGGTTTAGGGTTTAGGGTTTAGGGTTTAGGGTTTAGGGTTTAGGGTTTAGGGTTTAGGGTTTAGGGACCCTACACCCTGAACCCTTATAAACACCACATGGGGTTTACGTTGCTTAGGCATTCAGGGATTCGGGCTACTAAGGACTGGAAGGTGAGGGCTTGCCCCTCTAACCCGGAATTTAGGGCTCAGGTTCAAGACCGTTTAGGGTTTAGGCTTTAGGGTAAGGTTCGGATGTCAGAGAGGGGCCTTCAGAGTTAGAATAAGGTGTTGGGGTAATTCTAAGATAGGGGCCATAAGGGACTACCCCTGTAGTATTCCGAGCCCTGCAGTAAGTTTCTGCGCCATTCGGGCTGAGAGTCTCAAATCTATAGGCCCAAGGCTGAATGACCACTAGGCACTGGTGAAGGGTGAAGGGCTTTCAGCACCATATTCCGCAAACCTTCCTGCTCAATCCCTCGAATTAGGGCTTAGGGCTTTAGGACTTTTAGGATGTCTTGAACTCCAAAAATCTAACGAAGGCCCAAACCCTTGAAGCAACCCTTAACCCTGAAACCCCTAAACCCCTAAACCCCTAAATTCCCCTCAACCCGACCCTCCAAAGAAGAAACTCCTCACAAAACAGTCCTCTAAACTTTCCCCGGACCTGAACCCTTAAAAAATCTCAATACACCCTGAACCCTAAACCCTAAATACACCCTAAAGCCTAAATACACCCTAAACCCTAAACCCTAAACCCCAAACCCCAAACCCCAAACCCTAAACCCTAAACCCTAAACCCTAAACCCGAACAAGATCAGAGGCCCCGGGCATGTTGGAGGCTGCGGAAAGCTCCTCGGACCGAAGCTTTGAACAGCGATTTTGGACCTCGAGCATAGGGAGGTTTAGGGTTTAGGTTTAGGGTTTAGGTGTAGGTCCTTGCCACCTTGCGAGATGGTTCGGGATAGGCTGTTCAGGGTGTAGAGCAGCTCTGGCTTGGGTTACGGCGGGGGTGTTCCTCAGGGTGGGGTGGGGGGGGGTGGTCGTGGGTGTGGGGGGGGGGCGGGGGTGGGGGTTTTTCCTGGGGGTGGGGGGGGGGGGGGGTGGGGGAACCCGAACCCTGAACCCTGAACCCTAATCCCCAAGTCACCCCAAGTCCAAAGTCCTTAACACCTCAACAGAAGATGCTTCGGCCGGGCGACTCGGGAGTGGGCACGGGCGTCACAGCCACGGCCTTCTCAGGCTTTTTGCAGACTTGGGCAGGGTTTAGGGTTTAGGGTTTAGGGTTTAGGGTTTAGGGTTTAGGGTTTAGGGTTTAGGGTTTAGGGTTTAGGGTTTAGGGTTTAGGGTTTAGGGTTTAGGGTTTAGGGTTTAGGGTTTAGGGTTTTAGGTTTAGGGTTTAGGGTTTAGGGCTGAGGGTCTAAAGATCCAAGAAAGTCATACTCGGACTTGGGGTTCCGGATTTAATTAGGGTTTAGGGAAAGTGTTCCCAAACCCGAGGGTGCAGCCTTCGGGTCTAAGGTAGAGTCTCATGATGTTACGGCCCCCTGTTTAGGGAGGTTCTTTGCTAATTTGTTGGATCCAAATTCGGGTTTTTGTTTCTCTCTGGTTGATATGAATGGCTGTAGGGTTTCGGCTTCTAGGTTTAAAGGCTTAGGGCTTCAGGCTTCAACAAGAACGAGGAACCTAAGACAAGGTACATGCTATAAGATGGTTTGCAACCGAACTAAAACCATGCTTAATGCTTACAGCCTGATGGATTTCTGAGCCCACTGGCTAATCAGCCACCGAGGTTCTAGTTGCTGCTACCGCATGGATTCCCGTCGTGCGTAAAGCTCGATTTCATACTTGCAGGGCTTTTGGCCAGAGCATCCATGCGCGCAAGGCGATAACGTCAATGTTACCAGTGCGTGCGAATGGCCAGAGCATCCATGCCCGCAAGACGATAACGTCCGTGTTACCAGTGCGTGCGAATGGTGCTGCCACCTTCTTGTGCCCGGCCGCGTTTGCCTTTTGCCATGTTCTGCGTACCCTCTGCACTTTTCCTCTGAAGGGGTTATTAAATGGGTCTTGAGGAAAAGTCTCTTTAGGGAGAAGAGTCTTAGGCTTTAGGGTCTTTTGGGGCCAGAGTCTTTAGGCTTAGGATCTTGAGGGTTCAGAGTCTTCAGGGTGTAGGGTCTTTGCTAGGCCTGAGGGTCTTTGGGATTCAGGGGTCTTCGAGGCAAAAAACATCCTGAAGCAAGCAAACATAACATTCCGTTTTTCGAATCGGATTGGCCCCGAACGCACGACTGTGCTGTAAATACCAATTTCGAATTTACAACGAAGCACTTTTTACAGCCCCGCCCGCAATGAAAACCCTTAAAAGCCGTGGGAAAAAGGCACAAGGTACAGAAAACAAAGCAAAACGCACGCCAGTAAACCATGCGGCGGGTAGTTTTTGTTCTTTGGTGCAGCTGCAAGCGAGTGTCCAGAAACGCCAAAAAGCTCAAAGGCCCGGCAGCGAAAACATTAAGCAGTGAACTACAAGCAGTGAACTAAAAACCCCGTAACACCTTATGAAGTTTGGTGAAGCCCTATAGGAAGTGCTGAGTACCTCCTCTATGAAGTTTTCTATAATCATGCCAGTGAACCCGAAAGAGTTGCCCCGTGTCTTTAGGCCTTAGACGACACATAATTCTTAAGCCCCCCCAAGTCTCCCGGCAAGCGGGGCATAGGAGCTCTCCTTGCGACTCCATTCGCAGCAAAGATGCCTGAGACCGTGTCGTCCAGTTGAAGCTTTTGACGGTTTTGACTTTCGGATTCCATTGACATTGGAAGGGGGTCTAACCGGCTTAACTGTCTGCTTCAGAGTTCAGGGTGCGGCAGGGTCCAAGGATTCCGCCTTTGGGTTCGGCTCTTGCGCTTTTAGGGCTTATGCTCTATACATGGCTTCGGGGTCCCAGGGGACATGCGTTTGGACCTCACATGGCTTGAGGTTTGTGTTTAAGGCTTACCATGCGTTGCCAACTGAGGTAGTGAAAAACCGGGAAGCAGTCCGGCTTGCGCGTAGACGCTATAGTAGCCGCAGAGGTGCTTATTGAGTAGCTGACAGCCTCCTATGAAACAAGCTCAACGCAGCACAGGACCGGGCGGGCCCCGCGACTTGGGATTTATGAGTATCGCATTGTCCTTGTACTTAGCACCCAGGCAAAAAACAACAACGGAGAGCTTGCATCCTTTCCCTTTTATTCGAGCAACTACAGCCTCCTTCCATTCCCGTGAGACGGCACGATGCTTAAAACAATCGCTTATTGTTTCAAGCGCAATCGCTTCCCATACATGGTCCAGGAGGAGGAGCAGCAGCATCGGAAGGGTGGGATCAGCTCTTCTCTTGAACTGCATGCAGATGCTCATGGGAGCAGGTCTACGTTTTGTCCTTGACGCGTGTACGATCCCCGTAGAAACCTATTCGAGTTCAAAACCCACGTGCAACCGGGATGCCGGTTCGTCAGCAGGGTCGGAGACTCACCTGTCATACACTAAACCCTATAAACCCTATAAACCCTATAAACCCTATAAACCCTAAACCCTAAACCCATGGTAGGGTTCTGGGTTAAGAGTTTAGGGCTGCGGGCCGAAGGTTCTGGGTTTTCGGGATGAGTACATCAGCTGCAAGTCCGGCAGCACAGGAGCCGATTCTGAAAGCCGGGCCCTGGGCTCGGATGTTCCGGAGTGCGGGGGGGGGGACCCGCAAGTGCCTTGGTCTTGTTTCCGGATCCATTGCCCAAATCAAACTCTTCACACCTCTTTGGCCCACCTCTTTGGAGGCACATTAGTTTCAGGCGGGTGCCACATTATTCTGCCCCTTAGCCACTCCGTGTGGTCTGGACATCCCGCCACAGTGCCGCGGGGATTCCAGGCCAAGGCGTATGCCTGCTTCCGCCAGTGCCCGCGTGTTTCTGCCCGGCGATGTGCTGACGCCACGATCCCGTGTGTGTGTGCTTTGGAGTGCCCATCGTGCTCCACTCCTGTCAGCTGGGGCCGCTACCGAGGCGAAAGTAGAAAGGGCCATTCGACTTCATCGACTTCACCTGCTGCAGCTTTTCCGGACTATGGAGTTTTGGCGGGGAACACCAGAAGAGATGGTGGCCGAAATCCCTAATCCCTATTAAGGACTGTAAGCATCCCAAATACTGTAATCAGGGCGCCCCTTTTGTGGGTTCAAAAAAAGGGTCACGGGTACCACAGGGCTGCCAAAGTTCTCACATGGCACAGGAAGAGCCTGCAGGACTGGTTTACCCTCAGGCCCCCAAGTTCTCAAATTCAGCCCCCTGAACCCGGAATCGCCCTAACCCCTAAGCCCCTAAACCCGGAAGCCCCTGAGTCCTTAAACCCCTAAACCGCCAGCAACTTAAGAGTCGTCATCTGGCTATGCACCGCGGTGAGGTCACATCGACAGGGCACGACGACGACGACCACTACGACTACCACTGCCACCATGACTCGGAACAGTAGGTAGTAGTTCTAGAAATGCAAAACAAGGAGCAGTAGTAGCAGAAGAAGTACTCGCTGCAGTCGAGGACTCTTGGTGTGGTCAGATTTTTGAAACGTACAACCTGAACCCCAAACCTCAAGCCCGCCACCCCCGAAACTGCGGAAGCAGCACCGATCCTTGAGGCGTCAGGGCTGTCGGTCAGGTGGCAAACGGCAACGCCGACCCGCCCAGAGCCTATGGAAGCCTAAGCAACGAGAACAGGATTTCGGGATGTATCAGAACATACTTGTAACTAAAGCAAATTATTTGCGACACCTGCGTAAGCCGATGATGCGAGACCGTATCGTAGGTTTGAAGACAGCTCGACACAGAGGTCATGCCGTAAGCGCATCGGAGTGTCTTGAGCCTCTGCGGTTGAATGCCTGGCTCACTCATTAGTTAGGGGGCTTCAGGAACTTCATGGCTTCACGGGGCCCAGGGGATGCGTAGGAGTTTTCTATCACGGGCTTCAGAAGGTTCCTACCGTCATCCCACCTTTCGGGCCCTCTTGCGTGGGAACCCTTGCCATTCTCTGCAGAACCTTCATGACAGAATGGCATCGCATGCGGCGACCATGCTTGTTTTGCCTTGTGGGCTGGATGCACTTGAGCGCTTTTAGCTCAGTCGATGCAGGGGCTGGTCGAGATTTGCAATGCAGTGTCATGAGCCTTTGAAAAAAACTCTTGACTTGTAGGCTTGTGGATTCGGACTTCCAAGCCAAGAAGTCGGTCGGATAGAAGAACGAACGCTTTAAAGCTTTTGGGCAATTGTAGGGCATTCCTTTTTGAACCTGGTCTGGTCGAAGGCCAACATGTCACAAAGACACTACAAGTTGCTTAATTAAGAACCTGCCAAACCCAAAAAAACACATGTAAATCCCGCTATTGCCCTTCGAGGAAGATTGTTATACATATATACATACATACATACATACATGCATGCATGCATGCATGCATACATGCATACATGCGTGCATGCGTACATATATATATATATGTATATTTATGTATTTACCTTCTTATTAATTATTTCCATTGTGATTATTGTTTTTCGAGTGGGTGGGGGGGGGGTCTTAAGCAAATAGCAGCACAGGCTCACGTTTGCTGCATCGATCCGGTCTGCAGGGTCGTTTTAGATCCCGCAGAGACGGATGGCGACCCAAGCCCCGGGAGCAGTGCTTGGGGCTTTTCTTACAACCCCCAAACCTACTTTTATTTTGTATAGGCTACTGGCATAGGGCTCACCCTTCTGCAAGACTCTGAAGGTAAGCAGCTCAAAAAAACAACGCCAGGCCTTTGGTGTTTTTTGGTGGGTTTTACGATGGGCTTTCGTAGCATTCTCTCTGCAGAGAGTGCACATTTCCCTGAAAATGAGGATAACCCTAACCCCGAACCCCTAACCCCTAACCCCTAAACCCTAAACCCTAAACCGATAGCTCAAGAATAAAGGGCCCCCGACATAGGGGCGTAAAACTGGATCAGATCCTGGGTGCGTTGAAGTCAATCTTGTAGAGCTCCAGCTGCTTGTAGAGCTCTTCTGGGCGGCGGCGGGTGCTTCAAAATGGGGTTTGGGGTTTAGGGTTTAGGGTTTAGGCTTTAACAGGGGCTTAGGGCTGGGGCTCTTGGGATTTAGATCGGTTTATTTCAGGAGAATCCCCTACCATGGAAGCTCAGGAGTTACAAACCGCTCGCAGCCAAACTTTGAAGCCGGAAGGAGGTGTCCAGAGGAGGGGGTTGTCGGGGTTGGCCGCGCCGGAGGACAACTCTCAAGCTTTTTTTGGAAGGCCTTGCAACATGCCACAAAACCTTGAAAGATATGTCAGGCCGCTCAGAACCCCTGCAGCCCCTAAACAGCCCAAACACCCTAAGCTTGGGATGTTCCACCTCAAACAAACAGTCCTGAATAGGGATTGTAGTAGGGGGTGCAAAAAGCCCTATTAAGGACTGTTAGTATAAGGGGGAACATCTTAACCCTAGACCTTAGATTCCCTAAACCCGAAACCCTTAAGCCCATGGATCCTAAACTCCCTTCTCAGCCAAGACGCCCGGTTTCACGCGGCCCCGCTTTCGCCGACAAAGGTCTGCCATGTGGCCGAGAGCTTCCTCGGCAATCCATGGCGAGATGCATACTTAAGGTATATACATATGTACATAAAGTGCATACTTGTATGGGAAAATATGTATATGCAGGTACACCCGGTTTTTCCACGTCTGGTAGCTTAGAAATTTTGGGTTTGGGCCTTGAAGTTTAAGCGGTTTACGTCGGGGCACGCAAGGAGGCCGCGAGAAGAGGACTGAAGCTGCTGATGGGCTCCCTAACTAAGCTCTCACCCCAAAGACATAAACCAGGCCAACATTTAGGATTTTGGGCTTAGGGTTTAGGGTTTAAGGCTTAGGGTTAGGGTTTAGGGTTTCGGGATTGGGGTTGGCGGGTATAGGAGAAAGATTAGAACAAGGCCTTACGCCCAAGGCCAGGGCGAGATAGGACTCGAACTCCAGCCAGTCATGGAAGTCACCCTCCTTTCAGAAAAGGGTTTAGGGTTTAGGGTTTAGGGTTTAGGGTTTAGGGTTTAGGGTTTAGGGTTTAGGGTTTAGGGTTTAGGGTTTAGGGTTTAGGGTTTAGGGTTTAGGGTTTAGGGTTTAGGGTTTAGGGTTTAGGGCTTCGCAAATTTGAGGGGGCCTTCAAAGGGTGGGCTTCGATGCTTCATGCTCGCCGCATGTCACACAAAAGGTGATGATCGCTGAGCCGTGTGCACAGTTCAGGGTCGGGGGTTCTTTGTTGCCTAAAAGGGTTGAAGGCTTGTTTCAAGTGCTTGGCAGATTTGAAATCAGCTTGCCAGGGCCTTGGGTTTCTCAGGGTAGCCTTTTACGTTCTGCAGGTCCCCAGGCCCTAGTCGCTAAGTCTTCAACCAAACCTGCTGCGGGTCCTGCATCTTCTTCTGCTTTTCGGGCGAGAAGTGCAGGTACTCTTTGCCAGGACTGTGGACAAGGCTTCAGGCTTGGAGTTGGGGTTTACCGCGCAGGGCTTCGGGAAAGCTTTCACAGACCCAGCTCCAGCTGGAACCCTAAACCCGAAACCCTAACCTCTGATGAGGTTTAGGGTTTAGGGTTTAGGGTTAAGGGTTTAGGGTTTAGGAACCCAGCTATCCGAAATTTGATCCATTGGGAACTTCTTTCTGGCTCTAGAGCTGTAGGTCTGCTGGGGGGGAGGTCAAACAGCTGGAGCGAGGCGCCCTAGGGCTTCGGTAGTAAGGGACTTGGGCCAAAAATCTTGGGAAGGAAATAAGGGGCCAAGCAAGAGGATGTGGTCAAGATCTTTGTCGAAGGGCGCATGCAGGGCGCACGCTGGTTCAATGAGACAGTATCCTGTTCCTATTACCAGCATCTTGGGGCGATTTTTTGCTGATCATACTCTGGCCTTTTTGATTGCATTCCCAAAAGCATGGAGTTGTGGGCCAATACACAATAAAGCTAGACAAGGGGAAGAAGGAGTTCGGAGAAGTGCTTCACCTGCCTTCCCGCAGGGTTTAGGGTTTAGGGTTTTGGAGTTGAGAGTTTAGGGTTTAGGGTTTAGGAGTTTAGGGTTTAGGGTTTAGGGGAACCAACTGCAACCCAAGGTGGAGCTCACAAGAAAGCCGGAGCCTTCTGTAGGAGATTGAGCAAAAAAAGTTGCCCTAGACGCTAAACCCTAAACCCCAAACCCTAAACCCTAAACGGTGAAGAGTGAGGTTCGAACCCGGTCCCGTCTTGCACCAAAGGTTTCCGAGATTGGGGGTGCCTTCTTGGCGTCCTTACGATGAGGGAATCCTACTATTTGGGGGTCCATTTTAGGGGTCCCCTATCCTGAAGAGTTTAGGGTGAGCTTTGTTGCCGGCTTATGTGGCCTGCGTTTGACCTTCTCCGAAATCGCAGCGGGAGGCCACATGAAAGCGAACTCATCTGTTTCAGTGACCAAAAAGGTTTTCTGCATGGGAAGGTTGCTCAGGCCACGTGTTTTTGTTGTTCAAAGCTCTGCTGGCCACATTCAGACCCTAAACCCTAAACCCTTAACCCTAAACCCTGAACCCTAAACCACTAGGAACCCTACATCGGTCCTGAAACCACGCATGGTTGCAGACCTTGCCCCTGGTTCTCAGTAGGGGATGAAGGAAGGCGGGCCCTATGTATACCCTTTATAAGGTCTTTAGGGTTTAGGGTTTGGGAGGGTTTAGGGTTTAGGGTTTAGGGTTTAGGGCTATTATGTATAGGGTAAACCTCATTCCCTCATTCCCTACCAAGAACCTGCCATCCTTTGGGGGGCGGAGAGGGTGGCGCCTGTAGTACCTCACCTCGTTCGGGTCATCGCCGCAGGCGAGGGGATGGTCCCACATTGCGGCTTTGCCAACGACCTGGGTCTCCACCTGCCCGGGACACACCAGGGACACTGTGAGCAACTAGAGGAGGTATTGGGGCATTTCCCAAAGTAGGGGCACCCCTGAAAAGAATCCCCTTAGAGGGACCCCCCCACACACAGGGTTCCCCTATTTTCGGAAACCCCCCATATTTCTCAGAGAAAACTCCTGTCCATCACTGCCGTGGGTTGAGCCTTCCCAAGTTCGGTGTCCTCAAGAAGTTTGGGAAGATAGTGTAGACATTTCCTTAGTTTGCCAGAGCACACATGGTCGGCAGCCAGACAGGCGCGGCCACCCGAAGGACGTGTCAAGATCACGAGATTCTGCGGTGCGAGTAGGGTTTAGGGTTGAGGGTTGAGGGTTTAGGGTTTAGGGTTTACCCTAAATCCTATACCCTAAACCTACCTAATCTGTAGACGCAACGACTACGACCCTATAAAGACGACCAATGAAAGCAAAGCGGCACCGTGAAGACAGGGTTGCAGTTGAACCAAGAAAAGATCCAATCCTTCTTGCAGTTCAGAAAGTCACCTCGGGCGACATATGCTCGGACTTTCGCAGATCAGGTCAAGTACAATTCAAGCCCTCAACCCGCAGCCATCCCCCGAGGTTGTCCTTCATTGCGTGAGCCCGAAGCTTTTCCCGGGCTAGTTGGCCACTGCTTTCCAGGTCGCCGTCCCGAGCATCTGGGCCCTTCTCGGTGGTATTGGGGTACATCTTCCTCAAGGTGACGACCTGGAACGACGGCCGTGGACATGCAACAGGGTCGACAAAGCGACTCCGCAGAGTAAGGAAGGGATCTTCTCTGGCTTACGGGTACGAAGGCCTGCGTGCCGTTTGGGTGTTTGGGGCGTCCTGCATACTCAACTCCATTCATCTAGAATACTATAATCTAACGAGAATAGTCCTTCTTTTTAGAAAACATATAGAATCAAAGATGTAGAATTCGGAGATCCATAGCTTGGAATTCCAGCAAAGGCACATTGCAAGCAGTGGGGCTTAAGTCTTGGCGTAGACAGAGCAACTGGAGCTGTCGAGATACGAACGATACTATAATGCTTCAATAATGTAACGTATTGAGAATATTACCTAGTATAATAATTATTACAACTCAGTTCTCATGATATAAAAAATATCACCTCAGAATATACTAATAGCAGAATATACCAATACAACATAAAACAGAATAAACAAATAATATAAAGCATAAAGTTCTGAAATAGAAAGGACAAGATATCTAAGACGGATTCGCAATTGCCTTTAAGACGCGCAAAACAAGACATGTCGAGGGAACTGCTCAAGCAAGGCCCCAATCTCAAAACCATCTACCCCCTGAGCCCAGAAATCCCTAATCTCTAAACCCTACCTGAAGGTTCATGGGTAACTATAAGTAGGGTTCGAAGTACCCCAAGTAAGTTTTAAAGTAACGTTGTAACTTTGATAACTATAGGTAACTTACTTATTACATGAACCTCCAAGTAAAGCTCTGAACGTTGGATCGCAAACTCCTAGAAATTCCACACCGAATCTTGAACCCTAAACCCTCAACCCCAAACCCCAAGCCCTAAATCCTAAAACCTAAGCCCTTCCTTCAATCTTCACGCTCGGGCCCCGGGCCCACAGCAGGGAGCAAAACACCTCAAGCTTTAAGACCAAGAGTCTGAGGGTAGCTGCATGGTCCCTCAATTGAGGAACCTTTATATACACCTTCCATCCTCTATAAGACACAAGGGCCTATACATTAGAGCCCTTTGAAAAAGGTAAGGAACTAGTATTCAGGACCACGTAGCTTCCCTTAGAACCCTAAACCCTAAACCTCTCAGAAAGAGGGGCTCCTTAGATTCTGTTGCTAGATGGTCGAACGGTTTCAGGGATCTGCAGCCTCCAGTTCAGCTGGGGCTCTCAAAGCTAACGTGCTTCTGAACAGTGTTGGGTAGTCATGAGAGGGATGTGTATATATAAATATATTGTATGTATGTATACATAGATACATTGTTTTTACTGACATTTGTGAAAAACATTCATGGCAATACTAATATGAACACTGATATATATATATATATATATGTATATGTATATATATATATATGTATTATATACATATGTATATCAACCAACGATACCTAGATATACAAACATACATATTCTATTCGACGAATCAGGGCCGTAGCTTCTGGCCGCAGATGCCACATGATGAAGCCTCCCTGTACATACCCTTCGCGAAGAAGATTGAGACGGGGCCGCAAAAGCATTGCCACTGCTTCCTGTTGCTGCTCTGGCAAGCAAGTTGTTTCCAAGCTGGGCTTTAGGGTTTCGGGTTTTGGAGCCCTCATCCCGACCTCAAACACCGAAACCTGGCCGAAGCAGCGGCAATGGGCCAAGCACATCGGAAGACCGAGGATTGCGCGTAGGTGAACAGGAGCAGGGCCCATTTCTGCCATAGCGGGGCGTCCTCGAGCACACCTCACAGTGCTTCAGGGTTTGGAACAGGGTTGGGGCTCTATGACAGCACCATCAGCTCACACGAGCCCGCTCGTTCTGTGCATTCCGAATCTATGTCATCTGTGGGCGCTCGCGACAACTCGCCATGACCCGAGAACAGCGAACACCCCACAACCCACAATCTAGCAAACACTTGCACCTTAAACTCCAAAGCACCCACGACTCTAAAACCTCAGCTCCCATCTCCGCCCCAAGATGAAAACTCTAAACTCCAAACCCCTAAGCCCAAAACCCTAAACCCTAAACCCTATACTCCAAACCCCCAAGCCCTAGACCCGGCCTGCTCGGAATTGCCAAGCTATAGCGGAGGTGGCGACAAGGGCCAGCGGGGCGGCCCCCCAGATCATCCACCTTCGCAAGGTCAGCGCGTTCTAGGGTTTAGGATTTAGGGTTTAGGGGTTAGTTTTTTGGGGAGCCCTAGAACATCTCAGTTCTATATATAGAGCAGGCAGCCATGTGCACAACAGGCCCCGTGATTTCAGGGCTCTTGCTTTGGATGAACAAAGGGTCGCAGCCATCTCATTCGCTTTTGCCCTACATGTTAGAGGGCCAACATGCAAGCAGTGTTTACGAATATACATTGTGATACATACATATATATATGTATATATATATATGTGCACGTATGTATGTATGTATGCATGTATGTATGCATGCATGCATGGATGTATGTATGTATGTATGTATGTTGTATATGTGTGTGTATATATATAGGTTACGGCTGAAACTGGCCCAAACCCTAAACCCTAAACCCTAAACCCTAAACCCTAAACCCCAAACCCTAAACCCTAAACCCTATAGACCCTAAACCCTAAACTCCAGAAAACCGGAGTCCCCCACACGTTCCGGTCCAGCTTGTCGGTGCTGTAGAAGGCAATCTGGCGCGTGAAAGCCCAGAGTCGGGGGCTTTTGGTAGGGATTCTGAGGGTGTAGGGTTTAGGGTTTAGGGTCTAGGGGTTAGGGCTCCATAAAGGTAAGGGGTACGCGTTTAGGGTTTAGGGGTATATAGGGTGTATAGGGTGTATAGGGTATGCAGGGTATATGGGGCATATAGGGTTTTATAGAGTATGTAGGGTTTAGGGTAACACTCGCAACAATTGTTACTTCCAGTGACACCCTGAGCCCTATGTGCTGAGGGTGTACTTGGAGGTTCATGGGAAGTTACAAGTGGGGCTATAAGTAAGGTAAGAGTTCACTCTAGCGGGTTATAACCCTACGGAGGCTCACTAAAGCCCTAACTACCCATGAACCTTCCAGAGCTTACTTCTCCCATAAACTTCTGTATTTCTGCTAAATAAGGAAACTCAAAAGGTTTTAGTTCCACTATTGGCTACGTAAGTAGGATGGCCCTTAAAACCCTCTGAAAATATGCCTGAATATAATCCCCCCAAACCCAAAAAAGATGTAAAATGTCCCAAGGGCCGACCTAGGTAAGTAGAGCTGAGAGGGCTTTGGAGAGTTTCGTGTAAGATAGGGGTCGGAATAATTGCTAATAGTATTCCCTTATAGTCCCTTTATCATTGTACTAACCCCACCCCCGCCAAAAAAAATATAATGCATATTTTAAACATCTTAAACCCTAAACCCTAGACCCTAAACCCTAAATGCTAAACCCTAAAACCCCAATATTAAGGCCCCGCAACCTACCAGACATGCCGGAGGGGCCGACTGCACCCGAAGGTGCATGAAGCGGCTCCAGCCATAGAAGAAGAGCGTCCAGACCACCAGGCCAGCACCTTGCTGCTTGCTTTGGGGTTTAGGGTTTAGGGTTTAGGGTTTAGGGTTTAGGGTTTAGGGTTTAGGGTTTAGGGTTTAGGGTTTAGGGTTTAGGGTTTAGGGTTTAGGGTTTAGGGTTTAGGGTTTAGGGTTTAGGGTTTAGGGTTTAGGGTTTAGGGTTTAGGGTTTAGGGTTTAGGGTTTAGGGTTTAGGGTGTAGGGTTTAGGGTTTACGGTTTACGGTTTAGGATTAGAAACGTAGCTGCATTCTTGATGCATGCTGTTGGGCATGAAAAACCCACGCTGGGCAAGGACAAGTTCAAGCCTCACGGTGACAGCATCTGACAGCATCTGAACCTTGAAGGTAAGGTCTGAGCCCCAAAACCCCCCATCATGCACGAAAGCCTCTAACCCCACCCACCCCTTCCCCTCCCGAACCACACCGAAGCTCCCATCCTGTCTTGCCCCCGCTGCACTTCCGCCCACCTCCCCGCCCACAAGCCCGAAAAAACCCTGGAAACGCCCTGAAGTCTGGAGCATCCAAAAAAAAACCGAGGCTTGAGCACTCAGTCCAACCTGGGCTGGCACACTGCGGGGATGTACCGAAGGAACTACGACAGGGGGGCTTTGGGATGCGAACCCTTATACGAACAGTCCTCAAGAGGGATGATAGTACCCCCTCGTAAAATCCCTACTAAGGACTGATAGTATAAGGGGGGAACATCCCAAAAAGGGGCGCTTATGATGAATCAAAAGGCTTTCGCGGTCTCTGGTCTATGGGGATGTTGGGAATTACGGGCTTCAAGCTTAGAAGCCTCAGCGTCTTGGGTTTAAGGGCTTTCGAGGGTTTGAAGGTTTCGGGAAGTGTGTGTTTGTACCGTGTTGGGGCAGCTGTGCGGGGTCCTCAGTCGTCTACAGAGGGGTGGGTCCTTGGAAACCGCCACGCGGAAGCCAACCCGATGCGGAACTATCCGTCGCCGATGGGAAGCTCGCCAATTGTGGTGTAAATGAGGCCAGGGGAGAGGGGAGCAGACATCATCTTACCCTTATTTCGAAGTGGGGGGACTTAGCTCCCCTGAAAGTAGCCCTATAGGTCCGGGCTTTACAGACCACACACGCATGAATCTCACTTGCCACGGCCGCGAAGCTCGAACACTTGTGCCTGCTGGGAGCACAGAAGACGTAATTTTGTGGTTTCAGAGCCCGCTCCCCGTCGCTCCCCAATCGACTCCAGGGACTCGGAGGGGCATACCAGCAGAATGGTCAGACATGGCTTGGACCAACGCTGCAACTACACGAAAAAAGTGGTCCAGCGGGGCCATCCCCTTCCCTTAAGAAGCCTTGTAAAACCCAACCGGGGTGGAAGGTCCCACGCAGAAGAAAGGAGCGATTTAGCGGGTCCCACCGAAACCCAGTGCCCAGTGCGGTCCCCCCTAAACCCTGAACCCGAAACCCTAAACCCTAAACCCTTTTATGCGGTGTTTCCGAGAAAGCCGAAGTTTGGGGCCGCGGCTGCTCATCGAGATGACGAAGAATGTGAAGAAGACCCTCAGGTAAAGGGCGGGTGTGGTAGATGAATCAAGAAACATATGTGTGTATATCTATATATATATATATATATATATTACTATATGTGTATATATATATATAATGTATGTATATTATGCATTTATGATATATACATATGTATATATACATATACATAATACTCTGGTAATCGATGTTATGAATATTTTTGTAAGAATAAACTCATAAGAGTCTTGCAAGTAAGATGACGTGAAGAAGGATCATGCTGCTAGCTTCCCCGATGCCTCCAATAAAGTGCCAAGTGTGCCGCACATGATGCCCCGCATGAAAGCTCTGAGCACTGGGCAACAACGGGTTCAAGATCAGGTTGCTGTAGTCCCAGGGCAGCCCTATCCTCAGCTGGGATTCTTGTCGCCCGAACACGTTACATATTTGCAATGATCATCAGCCGGAGCAGTTTGCCAGACATACATCACAACAACATCGGCAGCAGAAACGCCGTAGAACGATATCGCCACTCGTGCGAATACATCCGCGGCTTTCGGTTTATGATGAGTGGTCGTGTTATTGAAGTCCCGTCCAGTCAGGGACTCCAGCTGATCAGGACCTTGCGCAACGACACCAGAATTTCTATGCTCAAACCCTAACTCCTTAAACTACTAGGGCCTTAAAGTACTAGGGCCTCCACGTCCGAAAATGTACTGAGCTCCAGTGGTGGCTACTGGTGCAAACCGTTTCGAAGCTGTTTGGTGCGCTCGGCATGCGGCTCGCGGCACCTGGACATCTACAGTTTACAGGCCGAAAGGATTCCAGCTGAAAGCACGTTGGCTCAAGCGCAGACCGGCAAAGCCCAAGCCGGCTGGTCGCTCTGCGAGCGACCGCCCCTGACTGTGCACCTTTTGTTTTTCTGGTGCGGTATGGAGGATCCCAACCGCATCATCACCAACCGAGTGACCCTGCAAACCGTTTCGACGATGGTCGTACTCGAAGTCCTTAAGAACTAGTCGAGGCACATAATCGCAGTCAGATGAAGTGGCTGCGTGTCAAAAACTCCCTTTGTCGCGGTGTGGAATTCGCAGGTGACCCCAAAACATTGAGACTGAATTCTGAAAATGTGCTACAGCGCCTGTGACTGCAACCTGAGTTTTGCGGCGATTGCGGCCCTCAGCCCTACGCATCACCGCCCTTTAAAGCTCAAAATGCCCTACGGCCCGACGACAAAACCTTTTGCACCTTGGAAACATCTCAGACATTGGGACCCTTGACCCTATAAACCCTACACCCTAAACCCTAAACCCTAAACTCTAAACCCTACACCCTAAACCCTAAACCCTAAACCCTACACCCTAGGCCAAACCTTCCGTCTCAAGAAGCTGCCCAGCGCGGAAGCCCATCTCTGCACTTCTACGGTCGTACCTCAGAGACCGAGAGCTTCTTTGGGGCTGTCAACGAAGGGACAAGTCTCTTGATAAGGTTTTAAGGTTTAGAGGGTTTGGGGTTTAGGGGTTGGTTTAGGGTAGGCGTCTTCGAATGAAGACTTGTCATAAGGGCTTGCAATAAGGGCTCAAAAGGGGCTTTTAAACCCTAAACCCTAAACCCTAAACCCTAAACCTTTTCAGTTTTTGAGCTTCGGACTTCACAGGCTTGGAGCGGGCTAAGCGTCGAGCTAGGGGGAGTGTTGATGGACACGAGCCTAGCAGTTCGAGCGGTCTGAAATTTAGGGGCTTGTTGTAGACATCTCGCACAGGGTATACGAGGTAAGGTTTGTTTTATTAGGATTATCCCCAGGATATTTCAACAGGGGCATCTCCAAAAAATGGACACCTTATATGGTTTACCATATTGGGGGAGGGTACCTTGTTATTGGGGGTCCTTTAAAAAGGGCCCTACTATTCGGGGGTCTCTATTAGGGGTCCCTTATACTCGTAAACCCCCATACGAAGATATCCAGAAGAGAAGCCCAAACCCTAAACCCTAATCCCTAAACACTGAACCCTTAACCCTAAACCCTAAACCGCAGAAGAGAAGCACTGTGAGGCTTGCTGGTGACCATGGTAGCAACGCCTGCGCAGGGACATGACTCGCACTCGAGAAGACGCATCTACATGCCCTCAAAAGACTATAGTATTGGATAGTCTCCCCTCAACCCTAAACCCTAGAAACCCTAGAAACCCTAGAAACCCTAGAAACCCTAGAAACCCTAGAAACCCTAGAAACCCTAGAAACCCTAGAAACCCTAGAAAGCCTAGAAAGCCTAGAAACCCTGAAAACCCTAGAAACCCTAGGAAAACCTAGAAACCCTAAACCTAAAAGACCTCTGTAACCCCAAATAGTGCTCGTATGCAGCTTCAAGCCTTAATTACACCGCAAACAACTCAACCGAGGTACTACACCCTGAATCCTGAAGGACCTCAAGTCCCCAAGACTGAACCCCCACACCCACGCAAGCCCCGAAATTCTTGTTTAGGGATTAGGGTTTCGGGCTTAGGGTAACCGCACCCAAATTTCCCCTTCACTCCGAACCCATGAAGGGCCACAAGTTATGAAGGGCCACAAGTTGTGCCTCCTGAGGCGGCGAGGGGGGCAGAGTAGCATCCAAGGAGGCTGAGGGTGGTTCAGGTGCTTTGGGGGCTTGCGCGGTTCATAGTATGGGCTTCAGGGGCTTCGGCTATTGTCTGGAAAGGTTTTAGGGCTTTTGGGTTTAGGATCCAGCAACATCGACGCAACCACCGGTCCAGGCCTTGAGGATACCCAAGAGCGATTCTGGAAGGCACTTCCACACGTAGATGATCTGCAGGGATGTCGCCGTCCCCCCCCCCCCCCCAAACAAAAAAAGTTTAGGGTTTAGGGTTTAGGGCTTAGGGTTTAGGGTTTAGGGTTTAGGGTGTAGGGTTAAGGTTTAGGGTTTAGGGTTTAGGGTTTCTGAACCCCGAAACTACAACCCCAGGAATGTGTCAGGGGTTTGAATCCCTTCGGGGTCTTTTTGGAGCTGGTGGGAATCGGGGTAGGGTGCTTCTGAAGGAAGGGGAATATCTAACTCAGATAGCTCCTAAACCCTAAACCCTAAACCCCAAACCCTAAACCCTAAACCCTAAACCCCAAACTCTGAACCCTACAAGCACCTTGGCCACCAAGTTCGCCTGCACGTACGAGACGATGCTCCCGGTGAGGTAGCCCATCCTGAGGGGAGCACGGAAAGGGTTTGGGGTTTAGGGTTTAGGGTTTGGGGTTTGGAGTTTCGGGTTTCGGGTTGGGGGTTTAGGGTTTAGGGTTTAGGGTTTGGGGTTTAGGGTTTAAACGCACACGAGAGACACGCTGCACAGGCCATCTTGATCCCTACTTTGGAGTAGACCCTGGAACAAAAGTAGCTACTTTTTAGGTATCAGTGGCTACAAGAGGAACCACAAACCAAAACAGCATTAAAGTATAGTACTCCAAAACCCAGTCTGAGGCGGCCTGAAGCCCACACCTTGCAATCTCATGTACTTGTCCGGTCTTTTGGGCCTACCCTCTGCTGCTGTGTCAGAAGTCAATTGCCAATCTCGCCAAGGCGCAAAGGGTTCACGAACAACTGCCCCGGAATAAGCATCAAGTACCTGGAAATCCAGATCACACGCCATATGGCAACATGTCTGGCGTGACCTTCCCTAACTCCTGAGACGGCTTAGAGCCTCCCACGCCGAGTGGCAGCTTGTATCCGATCTCGGACTCCAAACCCACCGCCACACTCCTTGGGACGAGAGAGAAACTACAACACTTGATTTTGCCTTGGGTGATTGCAAGCCTTGCGAGCGGGGTCACGAGTCTTGCGCACAATGAGCCATGCCAAGCCCCAGACCGAACCAAAACATCCCCTGTTTAGGGTTTAGGGTTTAGGGTTTAGAGTTTAGGGTTCACTGGCTCTTGGGTTACCCCCCTCCAATACGACTCAGTTTCTGCCCGGGGCCCCTCAACTGACCGGACAGGACCTCGCAAGAAGCTGTTAGCTGCTTTCAAGCTCGGTTTAGTGCTTGGGCAGTTGACAAGGGGTTGTTGTGGTTGCTGTGGTTGTTCTTGGTTGTTGCGTCTGTCTTGGTAGTTGTTGTGATTTGTTGTAGTTGTTGTCCTTGTTGTGGTTGTTGTTGTGAGTGAGTGTGGTTTTTTCCGACCCCTAAACCTAAACCCTAAACTCAAAACCCTAAACCCTAAACCCTAAACCCTAAACCCTAAACCCTAAACCCTAAACCCTAAACTGGTTTTACGGCCAAGCTTAGAGGATCAAGGCTCGAAACTCTGCCAAGGAAGAGTCCGATGCCAGCTTGGGCCACTTCCTGCGGCTTTGAGTTCAGTAGGGTTTAGGGGCCCCTCAGAGGGGTTTAGGGTTTAGGGGGTTTAGGGTTTAGGGTTTAGGGTTTAGGGTTTAGGGTTTAGGGTTTAGGGGGTTTAGGGTTCAGGGGGTTTAGGGTTCAGGGGGTTTAGGGTTAGGCGCTGGATGGCAGGGAGATGTCTTTCCTCAGGACAGTGGCGCGGGGACGGCGCAGGTCTTCAGGACAATCAGCTGGAAGGAGGGCTTCTCCCGTACCACTGGCACTTGCAAGCTGAACTGCTCACTTGAACGTGAGAGTACCGGGCCAAACTCAACGACGCCTCGTTCTTAGAAGGGGAACAAACTGGGGCTTCGAGCTTCGTAGGCTTTTGTAGGGTTGACATGCAAGGGTACAATGGGCTCACGTCTCAAGGGGTGGAGGGCTCAACACCCTGAAGCCTAAACCCTAAACCTTAAACCCTAAACCCTAAACCCTAAATCATGGCTTTAGGCGCTTTTTTTGTGCATTCCGAACCCAGTCCGGATCTGTCGCCATCCTGCAGCGATGCAGCGGCAAACTCGCCAACAACCAAGGCTTGGAAGCGGTTTAGGGTTTAGGGTTTAGGGTTTAGGGTTTAGGGTTTAGGGTTTAGGGTTTAGGGTTTGGGGCCAGCACTGACTGGCAGGTCTTACTGCATTGCCGTCTGCTTACATGCTGCAAGCTAGCACACCTCGGGCAAGCAGCAGCACTTCAACCCTAAACCCTAAACTGCCTGTCTCTATCTAAGTGCATCTGAGACACACCGCGTAGATTGTGAGCGCCAAGTTGAACATGGTGTTGCCTTCAGCTGCCCTTATATAACCCCAAAACACCCAAAGCCCCCGAACCCCCAAGAAGCTTTCGGGAGAGAACAAAAAGGGCGGAAGAAAGGAAGCCCGCACCTTCGACATCAATATGGCTCCTTCGTGGGCTCTCTTCAAGGTGTCCAGGGTTGATTTTGGCTGAGGGTTCAAAGGGTTCAAAGGAAAGGGTTCAGGGTTTAGGGTTTAGGGTTTAGGGTTTAGGGCTTAGGGCTTAGGGCTTAGGGTTTAGGGTTTAGGAGATGCGTTGCTTCAATGTGACTCCCTTCGCGAGGCTGGTGTGGGAGCATCGGAGCCCAGCATCAGAGAGCCAGGGTGCACAGGGTAATGAAGAAGTTCACGTTGAAGAGCCAAATGTCGGCTCTGTCCTGCCAGCAAGCATCCATGGCTGAGCCACGCCGAAACTTGATGTGCTGTCCCCAACAATCTCTAAGCCCACTGCGTTATAAGCCCTACCCTAAGCCCTAAGCCCTTAACCCCAAATCCTAAACACTAAGCCCTAAGCCCTAGGCCCTAAGCCCGAAGCCCTAAACCCTAAAGCCTAAGCCCTAAGACAAGCAGTTTCGATTTTTTCAGAGAGCGGCAGGCTCGGAGGCTTGGCTCCTTCCGGTGGTAGCCAACCCCATAGGCGGAGCTGTAGATCTTACCTCAGGTCCGGGGCGACTCCAGGAGCGGAGGGAACCCTAAACCCTAAACCCTAAACCCTAAACCCTAAACCCTAAACCCTAAACCCTAAACCCTAAACCCTAAACCCTAAACCCTAAACCCTAAACCCTAAACCCTGGGGCCTGGAGAGGGGGGTTAAGGGACTTAGAAACTTAGGGTTTTTAGCGGCCCGAAGAGGGGATGGGAGGGGTTTAGGGGTGTGTTTAGGGTTTAGGGTTTAGGGTTTAGGGTTTAGGGTTTAGGGTTGAAGGGTCTTAGGGATTTCGGGCTTTGAGGGCCTTAAAGGGTTAGGGGTTTAGGGTTTAGGGGTTTAGGGTTTAGGGGTTTAGGGTTTAGGGTCTAGGGACTTGGGGATCTAACGGTTTAGGGGCTTTAGGGATGTTGAAGGTTTCAGGGACTCTTGGGGGGTTCCGGGGCTCCATGTGGCAGGGCACCACCCAGCTGCCCGTTGACGATGGCCATGATGATGCCGTTGATCATCCTGGGCTCCAAGCAAGGAACGCGAGAGTTCTCAGAGTAGGTTAGACTAGATTAGGTTAGATTTAGAATAGAATAGATTAGATTATTCGATTCGATTAGAGTAGATTAGATTCGGTTAGGTTAGATGAGATTAGATTAAGATTTTGTTTTATACATGCATAATATATACATATATATATACACATACGCGTACATATTGTGTAGATGATATGATGTAACATCATACTTGACGAAACCATGTGCACAATAAGTGTTTAATGGGTTGAACAAGTTGCTCTGAAGTATAGGCCCTTAAGGGTTTCCGGAAGGATTTAAGGATGCTTTCGAGACTGGAGAAGCGGAAGAATCGTTACCCGGAGACCTGAGGTGGGAGCCATTTTCAAGCCTCCTCAAGACCATGTGCCTTTGGTCTAAACCCTAAACCCTAAACCCTAAACCCTAAACCCTAAACCCTAAACCCTAAACCCTAAACAGTCGACCCTTGTGGGCTTTGGATCACAGGGAGCCCTGCCCTTAAGGAGTTCCCACTCCGACCCAAAACCCTCTCTAACCAGGACCCTAACTTCGAATGACTTGACTTTTTGGGCTTTCGCAGCAGCAGCTCAACTCGGTTTCGGGGCTTGTTTTTTTTTTTGTTTGGGGGGGGGGGGGGGGCGTTGGAGAGGTACTCAAGGTTTAGGCCTTAGCTTGGTGTTAGCTTTATAAGGGTCCCTCAAAAATCATTCAAGGATTCAAGGATAGGTCGACCCCATTAGCATGCCAAATGAGGGATCTGAATCATCATCCCCACCGGCTATCCCCCTTTAAAGGCCTTGGGATCCTAAACCCTAAACTCGAAACCAAAAAAACCCTACAAAGGCCTTACCTGTAGGATCCTCAGGAAAGCTCAGAGAGCCTCAAAACACTATCATTCAAGCCACCCTAAACCCTAAACCCTACATAGGCGCGCGGGGGGGGGGGGGGGGGGGGGGGGGGGGGGGGGTTTGGGAATTTCTGCCCAGAATAATGTTGACTTTGCGTCGTGATTGGCCCACCAGCGCTACTGCCAGCGGCCAAGTAGGGCATCACAACAAACCTCAGGAGAGCTGCTCGAAGTCACACATTTTTGATATTGCCGTTCTTGTTATTCATACTATGCTTATTTTTTTGTTATTGTCATCATCTGTTCTTATCACCCGCGACCTGAGGTTAGCTATTACGCCATTCGTGAAGATCGTAGTAGAGCCTCGGTCTTCAACACGGAGCCCAACCTAATTGAGAAGAATCCGTGACGCCAAAGGGCGCAGAAAACCCCAAGAATCAGAAAGCGCTCGAAACTAGCTGGGAAGGGGTGGAGAATCCCAACCACATAACAACCCCAACTCGGAAATGCCATCGTCAACGCGACTTTCAACAAGCGCTCACGGCGGGTCTCTGTGGCACAGTTGTCATCGAAGCAGTTAGGCCCAGCGTCGCCTTTCCGCCTTGCGAATTCAGCGAAAACCACAGCGGCCAACAAGGCACCTATCAGACCTATCACGGCACGCGCTACCGTTCCACTCAGGAACAGGGAGAAGCTCATGGATAAGCTCGTAGGGCTTCCAGCAAGAGTCTGATTCAAGTTGCAGTTCAAGAAGCCATCAGGCGCTGCATTGTCACAGTCACATGGCTTGGCTGCCAGCCAGCCTGAACGGAACGCTGCTCCTCTGCCAGAAGCTGCTGCACCACATGGGTACACTCCTTGCAAGTTCACGGCGACGATCTCAATGTTTTCAGCAGCATCCCAGTCGTACTGAAACTGGAAGCTGTCTAGGCTGCCTGCTTGGGCCGCGCACTTCACCATCTCCGTGGCATCATTTGGGCCGACCTGGCGCCCACACAGCAGCTGGGCCGCGACCGCATGTGTTTCGAAAACGCGCGTCCGCCCGGTGTTGAACCACACGCCACTACCTGGAGCGTAAACCAACCACATCCCGACTTCCTCACCTGTCACCCCTCCTCCCTGGTGGCGCACCTCGATCCACTCATGGTTCCCCGCAACACCGTAGCCTCTTCGGCCGTAGCCTCTCTTGGCGTGGTTGATCCAGAGTCCATTCTTGTAAGTTCCCTGACTCACATCAGTTACCTTCACATCATAGAGATCGCCGACGTGCACGTGGTTCATACCATGTAGCCAATCACTCACGTACTTCACCGGATGCCCAGCTATGCCCGCACGATCATAGCTGTCCCGGTCCAGATACCAGAAATCCCGGGTGCATATCGGGTACCCATTTTGTGGAACTGCCCCGTAGACATCCTCAAAATACGCTGCCCATGTCGAGCTCAGTAGTTCGGCTGGGCTGTTAAAGCTCGGCCAACCGTACTTCTCCTCCGCATGTCTGCACCTGGGAGGTATGGGGGTTGCTGGTGGTGGCAGTGTTGCGCCGGATGTGCTTGCCCTGTCTGGTGGCCAGTCCGTCAGGGGACAAAGGCTTTTCAGCGAGCAGATGCTAGACCTGAACGTCCAGCCTCTGCAATCCACGGCATGACTGCAAGCATCACAGCAATCTTTTGCAGATACCAGTGACATGTTAAGGATGTCAATGTCAACTCCCTTCGGACCGACGCAGATGCTCTGGTGGAACGTGATGCATTGGTTCGTGGCCCGATCATCGCGAGCAAGCTGGTGTGCCATAAACGCAGCGTCAAGAGTGTGATTGGGAGATAGACTAGCTTGACCGTAACTCCACACCTTGTCAACATCTCGGACAAGGTTTTTTTTGGGGGATCTTCGGGTAATCAGGGGTCAAAAGATGGTGTGGCGAAGCGTCTGCTGAGCCAAGGCGGTTTATTTACAGGCTTCATGTCAGGTTTCCGACATGAGCCGTTTGTTCTTGGACACAGTTCCGAAGCTCAGGAGCAAGCGTGGTGTAGGGTTTCGGGTTTAAGGTGCAGGGTTTAGGGTTTAGGTTTTGGGGGATTCGGATTCAGCTAGGGTTTTAGCGTCTAGCATTCTTGGCTCGGCGCATGGTTAACTACGACGATTGGCTCATTATCCCGAGCGCTTCTTGGGGGGGGGAGCCCAAGATAACCAAGCTGAAACATGACTGGATGCTCTTCTTTCCTGCATCATCCGATGTAAACCCCCTCAACCCTCAACCCTCAACCCTCAACCCTCAACCCTCAACCCTCAACCCTAAACCCTAAACCCCAAGAAGTCGAACACTCACTTCATTCACAAGGCTCTGGGTCTACAGCCTTCCACTACAAAAGCAGTCTCCAGCTAAGTGTGAAAACCTCTTGAGACCTTATGATAGGGAATTTCCGAAAAGAGGCGTATTTCTTAAATATCCGAAAATACTATAGAATCCTTTTCGAGGAACCCCCAAAAAGGGGAATTACCCCTGTTTTCGGACGAAAGCTTTCATAAAGCCCTGTAAGATGTATGTGACAGGCGACTGCACCCTAAACCCCTCCTACTGGTTCACTTCCAACGTGGTTCTTGGGAAGGTAAATGTTAATAAACGCGAGGGTTTTGGTCAAGAAGCCGTTTTATGTTACTTGGGAGGACACAGGTTTTGTTGTGTAGTCTTGTCTGCACACTGTGAGAAGCAGGAGTAACGGTTGAGGAGTAGTCAGAGCGAATAAGAGTAAGTCACTTGTAATTAATGGAGTTGAACCAGGGATTGAACCAGCGATGGCTCCTGTTGCACGCGCTCACACATGTGCTGTTACTGCGACTTGCCGGGGCATTTGGGCGAATTCCTATGTGGATGGCCATCACGATGCACCGTGTCTGTTATCATACAAGCGTTTATGCCCTATTATATGAGGGCTAGGGTAAAAGGGTTTACAAAACCCAGAGGCTTGAGAGCTTTGGATTGATTGCCCCCCCCCCCCCCAACCCCCCTCCCACCCCCCCCACCCCCACCCCCACCCCCCCACCACCGCCCCCCACCCCCCCGCCACGGCCCCCCCCCCCCCCCCCCCCACCCCCCGCCCCCCCCCCCCCAACCCCCCCCCCCCCCCCCCCACCCCCACCCCCCCCCCCAATCCCAAAACATTTTGCGAGCAAAGATTGCACAGGCAGCCGACAGCACGTCAAACCGTATGCATGCAGAAATGTGGCACCTGCAGCATTTTTGTGAGAGGCGACAAAAACCGTGAAAACGTGCTTGCGTTTTGCACCTGGTGCAAAACGCAAGCACGGAAGAATTTTCCGCAGATCCACCTCTTGGGTCTGTGGGTTCCCGCATGAGTAAAACCATGTAAAAACCGATGCTTTTGAAGCATTTTGGAGAACAAGCCGTCCCCAGCTGACAGTGTGAGCCTGTAACCCGTGGAATCTCCACGTTGCAACTGAACCCGTCAGCTAAACCCTGAACCCTCAACCCTAAACCCTAAACCCTCAACCCTAAACCCTAAACCCTAACCCTGAACCCTGAACCCTAAACCCTAAACCCTAACTCCGCATCGCTCAATTGGAACCCTGCTTCGGCAGAACCGGGAAAGAGTAAACATACAACACCTGCAAGGGTTGCGGGCTCGGATGGCCCTTAAAACCCTCTGAAACACATTCCTGCATATGACCCTCTTTAAAGCCAATACGGGAAAATAAAATGTGTCCCAAGGGCCTACCGAGAGGGCTTAGAGGTCTCGGGTTTGGGGTTTAGGGTTTAGGGCTGCATCAGGGGCATCGTCTGCGCGTGATGTCATTCGATGCTTAATCCCCACGCGTCTGGTACCTCGCGCCCAAGCTGTGGAAATGCCCCCTAAGCCCCGAACCCTAAACCCTAAAGCCGAACTGAAGCACCCTTACCACAGGCTTTTGTTGGAGGGTTTTGTGGGGGGTGGGGGGTTTGGGGTTCAGGGTGTCCATGGCTTTTTTCAAACCCTAGACCGTAAACCCCTAAACCCTAAACCCTAAACCCCAACCCTAAACCCTAAACCCTGGTTGTTAGATCGGTGCCCAGCTGCCTGTTGAATCCGAAGACCATGAGGTTGATCACAAAAAACATCATCAAGACCTGCAGGGCCGAAGGACAGGTCAACTTTTTCGGAGTAGCGCCAAGTACAACACACGGATAAACACATTCACACACAGACATACAGACATGCAGACATGCAGACATACAGACATACAGACATACAAACAAACATACATACACTTATATATATATATATATGTATGTATATATATATATATATATACAGACACACGAGAAAGCGTATGCATATATGTTGCACATACATAAATGCAAAGAATACATATACACACATATGTATATATATATATATATACATATTATAGATACATATGCTACCCGCCCTCATGCGCCTACCTTTTTTTGTGATGTTGAGCACGTGTTTGAACCAATGGCTGTTGAACGTGTGCCCATGTAATACAGATTTGCAGAGCGACGCACTCCACGACTGGTTGTGGCGTACAATTCGCGAAGACGCTCTTGCTAGGCAGATATTCCTTCCCTCAAATTTGAAAAAGGGTATTGGAGGAGATCCGCCGTGCCGAATGATCGTTATACTCAGGGTTAGTTGCTAGCCAATTGAACTTACAGAGTTGCACTCTCACTGGTTAGATATCCACTCCCTCAAGTTTGAACTTGAACGGCCGGGAATATTGGAAGAGAATGCAGGACAGCTTTTGGGTAAAGAATCATTACCATCAGGGGCTAGTTGCTTTAATTAGGGACAGAATATATTAGTCGTTGAACCGCCAACAACATGGCTTGCAGCTCAACAGCATATGATGGCGTCTCTCAAACGAATTGAGTTTGAACTGAGGGTGGTTTCATGGGTTGCTTTTCTGGACCGTACAGCATTTTTGCTTGTCTTTCCTGAAACAGATTGGCTTTTTGGGACAGTACAACACTTTGGAGGTCGGGGACTGCAAAAACGCTGTACTGTCCAACAAAAACAGTCTCTTAAACGAGAAAAGTGTGGGGAAAAAACGCTGTGCTTTGCCCGAAAAACCAAGGCTTTAAAGGAACATGGTGTACTGTTGCAACAAGAGCGCAATGAATTGCTGACAAAAACAAGACTTGCAGGAAGAAGACAAGCAGAGAGGTAGGCACAAGGGGGGGGGGGGGGGGGGGGTTCCTATATATATATATATATATGTATATATATATTGTATATATATATATGTATATATATATAATATATATATATGTATACATATATATTATATATGTATATATGTATATATATATATTATATGTATATATATGTATATATATATATATGTATATATTCATTTTCTTGATATATATATATATATATATATATCTATATATATATATATATATGTGTGTGTGTGTGTGTGTGCATATGTTCAGGTCCCCTCCTCCTTAAATTTGCCGTTGAACTTGGAACCCCAACCCCGGGCAAAAGCAGTTTGCAGAGAGTTTGGAAAATGGATCTGCGCTTCACCCTGAGGCCGGCGAATATTTGAACAGCTGAGGGTCTTCAAAAACGAACGAGATTTCAATAAAACCGAAAAATCTTTCTTAAGAACCTGATCTGCTCTTGTTTCTTCACGCGCGAGGGATTTTAACAAAAAACACAAATACTTTTGGACAATTCGCGAGTTCACAAACATTTAGCTGGCAAATCCAGGCTATACAGAACTCCTCGAGAACGCGTTTAAGATCTAGGGGTGGGCGGTGGGGGTTAAGAGTTGGCAGGTGATAAATGGTGAACTCACCGGCGTCCATCGTAAGTACGGTAAACGTTGCACGTTTTAAAAAGCTTGCGCTCACGCCAGCGGGCTTTACTCTCTGTGTGATAGAAGGGGTACCTCCTTTCAGCGGTTTTCTTGCAAACAGGAAACTTTCATATTCACTGTGGAATCGTTTGGGTTCCAGACGGTTGTGATCTGAAGACGAAACAAATCTTTTGCTGCATTTTCACAGAAAAAGTCCTCCGTTTCTGTGGCTGTGAGATCGAGTTGTTCAGGCCTCGTGGCGTGAGCAGGTTTCGGCCGCGAGGCAAAGGGGTGCCCTTCCTGTGTTTCAGTCTCGGATGCTGGGGTCCCCGGCCTGGGTCCGGGGATGCCCGAAGGGTTTAGGGTTTGGGGTTTGGGGTTTAGGGTTTAGGGTTTGCCTCAACGGGCCGCTTGGACCCCTCAGAAGGGTTTGGCGTTTAGGGTTCAAGTTAAAAGGTAGTGAGAGCCCCATCGCGGCCCAATCGCCCGATCCTGTCTGTGGGACGGCAGGATAGAAGGCACATTTCCACGAAGCCGAGTAAAACGGTACATGTACAGGTATGTTTCGTTCAACTTTTTGCAGATACTCCATGTGAGGACTTACTGGCAACTGCCCCATGCTGTCACCCTAAACCCTAAACCCTATGCGCAGAACTGGACCCTCGCATCCTGCCTGCCACAGCGCATTCCTTTCGGGGTTTAGGGTTTAGGGTTTAGGGCTTAGGGGACAGGGTGGTTGAGTTGCGCTCAGGGTTTTGTAGGTGGGTAGGGTTTTTTATCTTCTGTCATGGGCTCCCCGACTATCCCCCTCGCTACTACCCCCCCCCCACCCCAAGGTTCTCCCCTAAATGAAGGCTATTCAAGGAATCTGGGAAGCTTACGAGAATTGATGCGTATCACCAGTCCGGTGAGAGAAACGCAGAAGCTAAACTCAGAACTTCGAGCCTTGCAGGAGGCCCCGAAGATTTATACTCCCCTTAGGACCTTCATAAGACTAATGTGTTTAATATCCCCTACGCCCTAAACCCTAAACCCTTAGAACCTTAATAAAACTAAGTTGTTTAATATCCTCTTGGGGTTTATACAAACAAATTATTTTACTTCGAACATCCCCACCCTCTCTTGGGAGAGATACTCTGGGGCTGGGCACTCCGGGGCCAGGGAACTCCAGTGAAATTTGGGGTTGGGTACTCCAGAAAGGGCTGGGCACTCTGGGTTGGGCACTTTAGGGAGACTCTGAGTCTGGGCACTCCAGGGAGACTCTCGGCTTGGACTCTCCAGGGACACTCCAGGGACACTTTGGGGTTGGGCACTCCAGGGATGAGCGAGGAGTAGACCGGGCGAGGAGAAGAGTTCCGGGCGAGGAGCAAAGTTGAGTTCAAAAACTAACAACCCCACACCGAGGGTGGGGAAAAATTAATTCCCAAGGGGGACATAGAGATGGGTCAAGCTGGCAGCCCTGGAGATCTTGCTTAGGGGGTTTTTAGAGCTTCAAAGGTTCATGGGTTTAGGAGCTGCACCCTAAACCCTAAACCCTGAACCCTGAACCCTAAACCCTGAACCCTAAACCTGAAAGGTTCTAAAGGCCCTACGGAGCTTACGTCGGAGGCGCAGCGGAGCGGAGATGTCATCGTTTCAACCCCTGCGGTCCACTCGTTTCGGTGGATGGTCGTCTCAGCGACTGCCAAGTTCTCCCAAAAGACATCCGGGGGCTCGGACTGCACCACGGAGACCTCCCGGGAGTTTAGGGTTGAGGGTTTAGGGTGTAGGGGTTAGGGTTTAGGGTTTAGGGTTTAAGGCATCCCAAGAGAGTAGCTTGGCAAAGCGCAACTCTCAGAATCTCTGTCGTAGAGTCGTTTCGGGTTCTACAAGTAGGAACCCTAAACCCTAAACCCTAAGGTCTGTCTTGAGGGGCTCGGGATGCGAACGTGACTTTTCGAGGGGCCTAAACCCAGCAACTCGAAAACACACCCCTCGATGTTTGTAGCTCCGCGCATGAATCTTCCGCCCATCGTAGGTGAAGAGTGAGTCTTTGGCTGCGTAGGTCTTCATAATCTCATCCTGTGTCAGCTGGCTTTCGAATGCTAACAAGTATCTATCAAGGCTCGTGTCTAGGCCAGCCAGGGAAGCCACCCATGTCCCCATGCTAAACACTATAAGCATGCACAGGGTCAGCCGATTTTCCACAGGCTGCAACTGCAACAAATGTCTAGTAATTCGACATGTGCTTACTACGCACAGAAGGCTTTCCAAGTCATTCCCCATTCCCCGCACTGCCGCCGTCTCATGTGACACGAGTCAATCACCTCCTTACCTTTATGCGCTCAGGCAAAATCTCTCGCAGCACAGCCGGGGAAACGATCCAGATGAAGCTGAAGCAAGTCTTCTCGGGTCCTTGCCGCTGGACTTTGTCAGAACCAAGAATGCCTGGCCTCAAACGTGCGCTTGCACATGCTTCACAAGAAACATCGGAAGAATGTGTGCTGCTGAAACCAGCACACAGATGAGCACTCCAAAATGCCAAAGCCCAAGCATGATCTGAGCTCGGTTGGTGCAATGAGGCAGTGGCCAGTGCCCTTGAGCTTCTTCTCCCCTTCGAACCAGTCCAGTGCCTGTGCTCACGTGACCCCGCGCAACACTCTCTCTCTCTCTCTCTATCTCTGTCGCTCTCATTCTCTTTGCCCTACTCCCACATGAGAGCGCGGAACAATACACGCCCTGCAACGGGAGTGTGGATTACAGCTCATGTGCTGTCCGCTCACATTCGAAACACGTGCCACTCTGAGAGGCACGTATAATAGAATTACACCTGGCAGTTGTCTACCGTCCTGTCGCGCAAACCCCAAGCACCAGGGGATGCAGGACTTCATACAGCGTTGGCCCTGACATGGGCTCCGAGACAAACCCTAAACCCTAAACCCTAGACCCTAAACCCTAAACTCTGTGTGGCCCTTCTTGCTTCAAGGGGTTTGCAAGCAATCCCCAAGCCTAAAATTCGAGGAATCAGGGCGGTACTTCCGAGCATCCAGGGGCACATGTTGTGTCAAAATTTGCCCCCCAACACCCCCCTAAAACAACCGTAACCCCTAAACCCTAAACCCTAAACCCTAAAACTTAAACCCTAAACCCCTAAATCCTAAACCCTCAAACCTTGGTGCGTGGCCTTGGTTCGGTCCGCCGTAACTTCCTTCTTGAGCTTCTCAAGAGTCTCCTCACACGTGTGCAACTGCACCGGACCATATAACTATCAGCCTAAGGGAAGGTTCATGGATAGTCATAAGTAGGGATATGAGTACACGAAATAAGGTTACAGCCACTTAGAACTCTAGTTAGTGACTTATAACCCCAGTGTTAACTGCCCATGAACTTCCAAGTAAACCCCACAGCCTGAGCTGCCCCATAAACACATGGATGGGGGGTTTCCGAACGTTGGGGGGGGTGCCTTTTTTATATATTATGTTTTTTTTTGGAGGGGGGGTCCTAGAAAAAGGATTACACTATTTTTGTTGTTGTATTTCAGGGTGCCCACATTGGGGAAAATTCCCCATCCCTTGGCCAGGAGCTTCATGTGTGGGTTTACGTACGATAATATGGGGAACCCGAAAAAAGTCCCCCAAAGAGTAAGATTCCCTTATATAATAGGGACCCCCAATAAGGTTCCCCTAATTTCCGAAACCCCCATGTGGCCTTCCCATCGGTTTGGGTGTGTAGGCTCTGGGTTGAGGACTCGTGTTCGAAGGAAATGTCGGAAGGCTCCCAACCTACGGACAAAAAGTGCTACACAGACGAGTTTCTGGGGCTTAGGCTTTCAGCATGAGAGGCTAGGTTGAGGGTTTACGTGGAGGGTTTAGGGTTTTAAGGCTTTAAGGTTTAGGGTGTAGGATTTAGGGTTTAGGGTTTAGGGTTTCGGGGAACGGGGAACTTATGGGACTCTAGCGTTGGCAGGGGTTGAGGGCATGCGTCCTTCATGGTCTCCACGTCCTCCTCTTCTTGAACTAAACCGCCTCTCACCTTCAGCTCGATCTCCGTCGCGCTGCAAAACCTCGATAGGCCTACAATCTTCCCGCCCCCCTACCTTTCCTTACCTTATAGGGTGTAGGGTGTATACGGTGTAGGGTGTAGGGTTTAGGCTTTAGGCTTTAGGGTTTAGGGTTAAGGAACTAAAACCAAAGTGGGGGTTCCTTTAAGGGGGTTCCATTCTATTTTGGCCATAAAAGGGGTGCCCCTGCTTTGGGAATCACCAAGGTCTTACCTTATTATAAACACCTAAGTGAAGACACCCCGGAACTTTTCGCACGGCATCCTCCGGTGGGTGTGAGAAGCCTCCCTCTGCCCCCTTCCTGACTTCCTGGCGGCTCCCACCACCCTACCCAAGCAGTTGGCAAGATGCGAGCACAAGCCTGCCGACACTGCAAGTCATTGCCAGTCAAGGCAAACAACTCGGAGGGGGAGTCCTCCAAGCAGCTCGGGCCTAAACCAAACCCGAAACCCTAAACCGGCTCATACAAGTCCCAAGAGCCGGCGCAGGTTCAACAGAGTTGCGACTTCAGAAGGCCTCAAGGCCCATCTGCCTCTCACAACCAGGAAGAAAAAAAGAGGGTTCAGGGTTTAGGGCTTCAGCCACAAGGGGCCGGTCGAGCATGTCGTAAACAAGCCTCTTTTGCTCCTCGTCACCTTGCAGGGAAGATCACTGACTTCACAGGTCTTCCGGTGCGTCGCGAGAATGGCTATGATTGTTGTTCTTCTTTCGCATTCATACTACATGACTAA